>JBBYHQ010330684.1:0-14278 GCA_038382645.1 Spergularia azorica
TTCTCAGGCTGGAATTGGTTGTTGTAGACGAGTCTGACAACTCCGTTCCTGTCAAGAACGTAAGTCTGTCTGCCAGGAAGAGCTCCAAAGAGGTCTGATGGCACTCCCCAATCCTTTCTTACTTTGTTAGCCTCATCGCTTAGTAAGGTGTAAGGGAGCTTGTATTTCTGTTTGAATGACTGGATTCACGCAAAAATGTGCAAGTCAGAACCATGAACAATGTCAACAGTAAGATTTCGTTAGACACTGTTTCAAACAGGAAGAAGATTTCACCAAGCATTTTCTCAAATACGAAGGACTCAGAAATAATTGATTATACAGATATTTCACTTGAGAAGCGGTGAGTGTCAAGATCCTATCGAAAATTATTAGAACACCAAAGTTATTAGATTTACAAGGGAATCCGGCTTCAGAACACTAAAGTTACACTGATCTAAGCAAGAAATGAAAGTGCTACTATGAGTATCTGTCCACAAACACGGCAATTTACAAACAACGTACAGTTTTGTTAGGTGTCTTCTAAACTTTAAAATGGTATTGCAAAACAGTTGCGGCTATCAGGGGACGTTAATCTTTTGATAATAATCATCTGACCTCAAGTATGTACACAAGACAATTTGCTCAAAAATAAGACTCTAGTACTCACCTTGTGGGAAGATACATCATCACCACTAATACCAATAACTTCGGCTCCTGCTTTCTTAAATTTCTCATAAGAGTCTCTAAATGCACAAGCCTGCACACAAGTTGCCGAAGGTCATAGGGAATTGCAGACCAGCTTTGTAAAAGTAGGTACAAAGTGGTGAACACCAGTTACAAGCAGAGATATCAACAGACTACAGACAAAAGAAGAAAAAAGAACTCATAGCATAAGAGAGTTTCATCTTCGCTACAAACTCGTTAACAAGCAAAACAGAAGCAGCTTCGTAGCATTCACAATGCAAAGTTAGACACTAAACTGCCGCAATTTCGCTATCATTTGCATAATATGCATAGCCCTACACGATCAATTTGATGGAAGGTGGTGGTGTGGGAACTTAAGAATTAAGATGCACATTAAGCAATTTTGGCATATCTTATATTTCATAGATCTTTAGCTTCACCAGCCCAAGCAGAAGCAGCTTTTTTTTGTTTTTTTTTTTTGGAAAGTTAGAAGTAGTCTATTTGCATCGGGTTCATGCTGTTACAGAGTAGTATTTAATAAGCAGCATCCATTGTGCTTTTTACAACTACAACATTTACATCATTACCCCAGCGCCTTAAAAGCTCCCGCCATGAGGCGGGGTAAGGGGGGTAAGTGCTGTTTAAAGAAAGTAAAATTTCCATGGACTAAAGTCAGAAATAATCAATTTCTCACAGCACTTTTGCACAAGTCACATAACATTCTTCCAAGTTTCAAACTTTCAGATCAAAAATTAAGCACCAGCATTAGACCAGATGTTGGGCCTGTCTAGTTGTCAACTGTCATCAACTGCTAATTGCTTAAACCAGTAACTTGATTCTTTAGTGCCTCAGAGTTCGGCCAATTCTCAAATAATGCCTAAACATAGCAAGTTCTACTCGGACAATTAGACATAGATCAATCATTCAGATCACCAAGCCGATCAAAGTATACAATTTTTTAAACACCTCCTAAACACATAGTACAAACCAACAGTCAATAAAATGAAGGAAATTCTTCGAAAACGATTCTTTCTATTAAAGGGCTTCAAGAAAATCTGTTTCTTAAGAAACCAATATGACTTCAATCATGTAAAATTGATATCTGAATTTATTTCACCATTAGGCTAAAATTAAACAGTAGGAAACTTCCCCTTCACAATGATAACCCAGATGAAACCCTTAAACATCAATGTAAAGCCAACCAAATTCTGATTTTTAAGCAGCAAACAAACTGTGCAGCATATTGCAAAACCCAACATCACACTCAGGGGACAGGATATAAGAATTCGAACCCGGGACAACCTCGAGGCACATCAAACTCCTAACCATTAGGCCAAAATTGCTTCTCATATTACAAAAATACATAATTACATACACAAAGTACAGAAACCAGCAGCTTTTGATAAGGTAAAAAGGGAGAAAAATGTAAAGCAAGGACCTGTTTGGTGCAACCAGGAGTTTCATCAGCAGGGTAAAAGTAAACAACAACAGGCTTCCCTTTGAATTTGGACAAGCTTACACTTTTCCCATCTTGGTCTTTCAAACTGAATGCAGGTGGTAAACTTCCTTCAGTAATCTGACATCACAATGATCACCCAAACACAGCACAAAACTCAATTTCTGATCAAACCCACATAACATAAGAAAATTTAATTCCTTTTTTATTATTTAAATAAAGGGCAACACCAATATATTTATACCCCTCATGTTTATACAACATATAATAATGAGCAGACGTAAGTTAAAACTAAGGGAAGTGGCAACATTTTGTCCGGGTTCGGGTTACCCCGTATCCCGCTTATTGTATTGATCTTTGTGCCTCATGTGAAAATGCGAGTATTAAAAAAACAAGAAAAGAAGAATGTACCTTAGCAGCAACAATGGTGGCAGGCTTAGAAGAGTAGGGAGTAAAAGTGGAAGAGTGAGATAATTTGAGGCCACAGAATTGGGATTGTGATGATTTTGGGAGGACAGAGAGGTTATTATGGGAAAGGTGGGATTTTGGAGTTTGAGTTGGAAGTGCAAAGGAAATTGAGTGTTTGGGAAGAGAAAGGGAAGCCATTGAAGTTGTTGTTGAACTTGAGCTTGTTCAACAAGTTGGATTTTCAGTTTGGTTTGTTTGTTGATAAGGAGAAGTGATTATGTGAGTGAGTGAAGTGAGTGTGTTACAAGTTACAAGTATAGATTGCGTTTGTAGCGTGGAGAAACGCAGGCCAGCCAGCCAAAAGGCTAAGCATCTCATGGGGACACTGGGACAAAGGAGCTTTGCCACTATATTTGTGATCCCAAGCTGCTCGACTCGACTTTGTCCTAAACTGAATGGTTTGACATCGGTCAAATATTCGTTCATCACTTAAATAAACAAACTTGAACAAAAAATTTAACTTGTTTGTATTATATGACTTACTAGTGCATAATTGACAAGATGACTTCGAAATTTTCATTCTATACATGATTACATGCCGTACTTTGTCTTATAATTACTCGTTCCAAAAAAAATTGTTCATGAATATATACTCCATATTTACTCCTTCAACTAACACACAAGTCTGAAAATGAAGAAAGATGTTCGATAACAAAGTAAATTTGAAAACTCAATCAATGAACCCGGGTTTTACCAAGCACAAAGAAATGAACTTAAACTTAAAAACATACTAGCCAACACAACTCGTTTACACCCGTCAAACAAATTTTTTCGTGAATAAGCTCCATATTCAACCATCTACACATTATCACAGTTTAAACAAAAAAGTTCAATCACGCAACACATTCGAAACTAAATCAATAAACTCGAACTCGTAAAAATACCACTCGACTCGACTCGACTCGTTTGCACCCGTACGAAGTCCACACAACTCACAAGTGACATAACCTCACGTCCTCACCAAGTCAAGGCTCATACAAGAGTGCAAAGACTCAAAGTCACAAGCTTTGGACGATTGAACAGAGAGACCCAAAACTGCAAAACCCTCTCCCAAAAAACCCCAAAAACCTCGAAAGTGAATCTCCCAAAAACTAAGGGGTGTGTAAATTTTGGTGGGTTTTGCCTGAAATTGATGAACTGATAATGGAGGGAATTCAAAGTGCATTTCAGAAATTCTCAAAAGAGGCAAAAACATTGGCTTCTTCTTTGGAAACTTCTTCTTCACAACAACCAGCTCCTCCTTCACCTGTTTCTTACATTCCTTCTGGTGTTATTGTCACTAGACCTCCAAGGTACTTGCTTTTTTCTTAATTGCAATGTTTATTCTTTGTTCCATGTAATTTAATTTTGTGGGTTTGTTGTTGGATTAGTACTTTATACTTTTGTTGATTTACCCTTTATTATATCTTGTCTGTATTGTGTGAAAAATGCATTCTTTTGTGGTTGTATGTTATGTTTTAATGATAAAGTTTAGTTTCTGTGTTGTGAAGTTCAAGTTTAAGAATTTTGTTTGTGGGAGTTGTGGTAATTTTGGCAAATCATTAGGGAAATTATTCCTATTGTTCTCTTTGTTTCGAAGGCGATCTGGCCGGTTGTTATTAGGTGGTAATAGCAATGTAAGAAGAGAAGGGAAGCAATGGGAACCCCGTGGGTCAAATTAGCGAAAAATCGATTACAATTTCTTTGATTTGCTACCACTTATCAAACATGCCCTTGGGGTAAATATGTGCCTTGGTAGCGGTTATAATCAGATAATTTTGAGAATGATTACAAGTTAACAACATAGAGCATCTACGGCATATGGAAAGAAACTGTTTTTTGTTGAAATGGTTACCTGTTACTCTTGACTCTCTGATATGACGTGAAGAGAATAGATGAAGACCTGAAGAGAGAACTGTAGGATGGGAAGCTAAATTCCTTTTAATTAGATGGTCTTCAATATAGATTGCTCGTCTTTTTATTGGTGAGATTTGCCTTGATAGACAGGATAGATAATATTGGAGATTCCACTTGTAGGTAGTTACTGTGAGTGGGGAATGAGCTGAGAGATATGATGGAGACTTCTAATCTACATGAACCATGCTGGAAGTTGGGCTTGAGCTCAATCGTATGAAATTGAGATTTAGGCTTGGTATCTTGCTAGTCTTTCTTAAAGATGCTGTTGAGACTAGAGAGGGGAATGCATCTACTTCTGGGTATATTCTTGGTTTGTTTACTGGTGCTTGGAAATGTAAGACCTTTATGTAAGAATGCCATTGCGTTACATAGTTAAATTGCACTTTTGGAGAGAAAACAGAAGCTAGTTAGGAATGGAAGTGAAGGGGGTGTCGATGAAATATTGTGAAACCTATGTTACCATTTTCAATATTTGCTGAAGTCCAGTGGCGATAGTGAAAATATCTGTTTATTGGTGTTTAAGGATCTGAGCTCATTAGTGTTTTCTTTGGAAAATCTTCAATGTCTTTTGTGGTATTGTAAATGTTTACTATTGTGAGAATGGGGACCTCGATTACCACTGCATGAGACCGTTTTTATGAAGTTAAGCTTTGTCTGGTTGGGATTTTGGGGGAAGGGGTGTCCGGGGGGGGGGGGGGAGTAAAAGAGAGCATTTCGGATGCTCAACACAGCTCCTGTATGTTTTTGTCTACTCTTTATGAGACATAAATTGCCTGATCATCAATTTTAAAACTGACATTAGGGCTGTCTTAGTTTTCTTAGAATGTATAGGGCTAGGATGTGTTTTCTTAGATCACTATATGGTGATGAACATCAGCATTGCATTGAAAAGTATGCTTCATAAGACTACCTAGCTGGGGTGGTGTTAGTTGGTAATGGCAATATAAGAAGAAAATTGAAGAGACAACCAACTGATTCGATTAGCAATAATCCACAATAATTTCTTTGATTTATTACTACTTATCAAACTAGATGTTAGGATGAATGTTGTACCTTGGTTGCATTGATATCAGATAGTTTTTCAGAATGATTGAAAGTCAACAAGATAGAGAAATAACAAGGCATGTACTAAGATGTCTTGCCGAAATGGCAAAGAAGTTACTCTTGACAATCTCAATAGATGATTTGTAATATAGGTTACATGTCTTCTATAGCTAAAGTTTACCTTGATCTTTTCAAAAAAGCATATCTGAGATTCCACTGATAGAAGTTACGGCGAATGGAGAGCGAGCTGAGAGTGAGTGTGCCTCTGATTGGAGACTTTGAATCATCATTTACCATGCTGCATGTTGAGTTTGAGTCCCACAGAAAGTGCTCCTGATGAGAGCTGAATCAGATGAAATTGAGATTTAGGCATGGTATGTTGAGGGTAATGTACAATGCCATTATACAAGGTGTTTGGAAGGAATGCATCAACTTTTGATTATATTCCTGGTATGTGTTGTGTTTTTTTATTGGTGCTTGGAGATTGTGAAACTTCTTGGAAGATCCCCATTGTGTTATATTGGATTTTTAGGGAGTAAAACAGAAGCTAGTCAGGGTTGGAAGTGAAGGGGTATTAATGAAGCTATTGTGAGACCTATGTCTCTAGTTTTCAATATTTGCTGACGTCTGGTGCCCGTTAGTACACCAAAGTATCCGTGTTTTGATGTTTAAGGATCCGTGCTCATTAGTGTGCCCTTAGAGAATCTTTGATGTCCTTGTGATGTTGTAAATATTGAGTACTTTTGTGAAATTTGAGGCTTAGTTTGCCAAATCAGGAGACCCTTTTTATGCAGTTACGCATTATTTGGTTGGGTTTTTTTTTGGGGGGGGGGGTGGGGGTTCAAAGAGAGGATTTCATATTGTTCTCTCCATACCCTGCTTGATTCCTGAACATCAACTTGAATTGTTATTATTGCCATTGGGGCTGGGTCAGTGTTATGAGAATAATGGAAATTAGGAGTAGCTATTGATATTTGTTGACAGCTTTGGAATGTTTCTACTCATTTTTGTCTTCTCATAAACATTTGAGAATTTTTGGGTACTATTAAGCCGACCCCGAGGCAGGTTTTCTCTAGTAGCATGCAATGATAAAAATTGATTGATAAGTATACTCCATGAAGAGTTGGATTTGAGACTTTAGAAATGGGGACAATGCTTGGTAAGTGGTCTGGAGTCACAATGATCAGAAGTAACTTTGCAGCTGATAAAATTCATTATTGTCTCTCTTGTGAAGCAACCCGTAGGCAAGGTGTGTTCTAACAGGAAGAAGTTGAGGCATAGAAACTAGTTATATATAAAACTGAGGGGAGCATGGCAGTTTCTCCTAAAGCCGTTGAAATGATTGTTTGAATGGTGAAGTGAATCCTTAAATTAGGCTGCTTGCTTTAAAGTATCTCCTTTTTTTTTTGGGCTAGGAGATCAGATTATCATCGGAACAAAAGTTGCATGGGGTATCAGAAGCCTTTTGGCATGTCAAAGAAAAAATTATCTTCATAGATGCCCCTCCTTCCTTCTTCCTCCTATTTACTTTGTTTTAAAATTCTAGGAGTCTATGGTGACAAAATACAGTGTTACTATATATATACATTTAGAGCAAAGATAAGTAGATAACATTTGAGCTGAAGGGCATGAGCCAAGAGTGAGGGCACTTGTGAAGTTGTGATGCATAATTTTGAGATCATCATGGACCATGGCGGAAGTTGGGCTGGGGGTCTTGCTCCAGGTAAAACACCAATGTGGTATGATTGAGAGTTGAGACTTGGGGCTTGGTCCCTTATCAAGGCTACAGAGAGCTGCCGTTGCATTACAGATGCTTCTGGAAATTCATAATGCCCGTTTGTTGAATTTAGAAATTCATCAATTTTAATTCTGAGTTTCTGACGTCTGAGTGTCTTCCTCGTATCTGGTATGTGTTTTTACTGGTGCTATGAAATTGTGGACCTTTGTTCAAGGATGACATTGTATTGCATTGGACATTTGGAAAGCCAGAGGCAAGCTGAAGCTGGTGAATGGTTAAGGTTGGAAGGGAATGGGGTAGGCAGGAATAGGATAAATTTTGTACATATTTGTGCGACTATTTTTTTTTTAATTTGTGCTGAAGTGCAAAAGCTGTTTAGTGCATATAACAATTTCTTACTTGGCATTTAAGTATCGGTGCTGGTTAATGTTATCTTTGGGGAACTTCCAATATCCAGGGTATTTTAGTAGATATTGGCTGGTATTGTGAAATCTGAGGCCTTGGTTGCCAATGTTGGAGACCTTCTTCAGATTGATTTACGTGTTTTTAATATGGGTTGGTGAAAGGGGGGGGGAGAGAGCATTTCACAAATGTCTGTGGAACTATTTTTGTTTATATTAACTAACTCGTGTCGGCGTGTCCTGGGGAGCCCGATGGGTATAATTGATTTTATTTCAGTGGGATCTAATATGAAACTTATATTTGGTAGCATTTTTTTAATCGTGAAGAAATTCAAAAACCTTATCTAATATCTGGTAGGTATGTTTGACAGCTTCTGATTTTTTGTGATGAATGGTGAAGTTTAATTTCTGAGAGTAAATGAAAGACGTATGCATAAGTTGGGGTAAGACTAAACCTATCGAGGCAGGTATTATTAGTCTACAAGGCGAAAATTCACGATTAAATCTTAAAAGTTCGTCCTGTCATACCTTAGTGTCATCCTATCCAAGACTGCACTAATGTATTATATAGATCCAAGAGAAGGTACAACGGATTAACAAGTCCTATCAAATGAAAGGGTTTTACAAGTTGTTCCTACATTAGAAGATCGTTTAAGACTGTCCCTGTCCGTTTGCTTAATTGCATCCCCAGGAATACATTTTTAAAGGCTCACAGCTATAGAGTTCTGTCCCATGTCATATTTTACTTAAGCTGGAACATTATAATGTGGATGTGCAGGTTGTCTTTTTGGTATAACCGAACTGAAGTGGCCTGTATGAACTCTTTCTAAGGTCTTAAGGAGATGCGTTTATTGAAGTCGGAAGCGTATCTAGCCTATTAGGTTTGCAGGCTCTTTTGTTCTCCCCCAGCCCTTGTGTACTTTCCTTACACTCCATTAAACCATCGTGAGAACATGCTTCTGCGTTATGGTTACAGTCTCAAGACATTATGTTTAGCTCTTGAAATCCATCTTTTGAACACGTAAAAAAAAAAAAGAGAACTAAATTTGAAAGTTATAATTAGCTCTTGTAGAAGGCATAAATGACAAATGAACATATAAATAGAAGTTTCATACAATCATTTAGTAAAACTTGAAATTTAATCTCCTTTTGGAACAAAGATGTGAAGAAATCCAACAAGTAAAGGTCTATGAATATGAAACCGGCTAGGTATTATAACCTAGATATGGTAACAAGCCATCTGAAGCTAGGTTGTAGCAAACAACTAAAACAATATATGCTTCTCTTTTTATTTAAGACCTGGATACTGTGGCCAATGAGAAGCTAGTACTATTATCAAAATCCTAAACACTTTCGCCCCTAATCCTTTTAGCAAGCTGGAAGTCCTTTGGCATTATGGTGACACGCTTGGCATGAATGGCACAAAGATTGGTGTCTTCAAATAAACCTACAAGGTATGCCTCCGCTGCTTCCTGGAGGGCCAAAACTGCATGGCTCTGGAAACGCAGATTGGTCTTGAATCCCTGTGCAAGTTCACGAACCAGCCTCTGAAAGGGGAGTTTCTTAATTAGCAGCTCTGTAGTCTTCTGGTACTTGCGAATTTCACGAAGGGCAACGGTTCCAGGTCTGTATCGGTGAGGCTTCTTCACACCACCAGTTGTAGGGGCAGACTTTCGCGCCGCCTTGAAGGCGTAGGACAACTGCTTTCTTGGTGCCTTGCCGAATGTAGTCTTTCGGGCAGTTTGCTTTGTGCGTGCCATCTTAGGTGTTCTTTGGGAGGGATGAGTGAAGATGGAGGCTTTTATTTTCTGTGCTTTTCCTTTTTCTCAATCTGTGTTTTGCAATTGTGTGGTATGAAAAAAACTTAGGATATCTGATCCTATTTATAGTCCTATCTAGCCTTGGAGGTCAAGGAAACTGCTTGGAGTCATTGTGGGGCCCTGGTAGTTGTCTTGTATTTCCTAAAATACAGAGATATGGGGATCATGCAAATGTATTGTTTCCTAGAAATTAGGGATATTGTTACTGTTATTTACTCAAGTATGTGGATTTTTTTCCCATTAACATAATTTGTATTAATCGTAAGTTTAGGGTACTGAAGTTCATTGTGACTAAAAAGAGCAAGTTCTTTTTCTTATCTCAATGGGATTCATCTGAAACTTCTTTCTTGCTATCCTTTGAGAATATCTGCTAATCAATATAACCTATTAAAAGTTGACTTTTGAGTGTTTCTTAGAGTGCCAGTTATATTTGATTGATCGATATAGATTGAAATATTATGTGTATTAGTTCTCACATTCTCTTATGCATTGTATCAAAGTGAGCTTTTTCCTCTTCTCGTTTCTTTTGGGTCTATCTTTGTTTTGAAGACTATTAAGCTGGGCGGTATTAGGTGGTAATGGCAATATAAGTAGTAAAATGAAGGGAAGCAATGGCAACCTATGGGGTCAAATTTGAAAAAACCAATTATCATTTCCTTCTACCTCAAAGAAAACGAAAAATATTATCATTTCCCTGATTTATCGCCATTCATCTAATAACCACTGGGGTAAAGAAGATAATTATTCAGATTGATTGAAGATCAACAAGATAAAGAATTTATGCGGCAAAGAAGCTGTTTTGCCGAAAAAGTTAATCTTGACAATCTAAATAACGTGAAGAGAGTAAACAACGAGAGAATTTCAGGATGGAGAACCAAATTAATTTTCATTTGATGGTCTTCAGAAGAGATTATGTCTTTTTATAAGTTTTATCTTGATTTGCATGATAAAAGATGTTGGAGCACTCATAGTTAGTTACTATGAGTGGGGAATGAGCTGAGATAGAGTGTTCCTTTGATGGAGACTTTTAAGTCTACGTGTACCTTGCTGGGAGTTGGGTTTGGGTTCCGCAGAAACAGCTTCTGGTGGGAGTTTGATCGTATGTAATTGAGATTTAGGCTTGTTATCTTGTCTAGGGTATCGTAAAACGTTGCTGCACGAGGTGTGTGAACTTTGAAGGGAATGCATTAACTTCTGGGTATGTTCATGGAGTGTAGTCGGCATTTCACTGGTGCTTGGAAATTGCAGACCTTTATGTAAGTATGTCGTTTTATTACATACTTTTGTTGGACCTTTGGAGAGGAAAAATTAAGCTAGTCAGGGGTGGAAGTAAAAGTTTTTTTTTTTTTTTTTTTTTTTTGAGATCATGAAGTGGCACTAATGAAGCTTTCGTGAAACATATATCGCTAGTTTCCAATATTTTGCCGAGGTCTAGTTCCCATTAGCACATAAGTATCTGTTTCTTGATGTTTACTGATCTGTGCTCATTAGTGTTGTCTTTGGAGAATCTTCCATGTCCTTGTTGTTATATTTTTAAGTTGGAGTGCTATTGTGAGAATTGAGGCATAGCATGCCAATGTACGAGATCCTTTTCATGCAGTTATGCTTTGTCTGTTGGGTAGGGGGCCGGGGGGGGGAGTTCAAAGTTGAGCATTTCAGATCGTTCAATTCAGCTCCTGTTTGTTTTTGTCTACTCTTTTGGAGACATAAATTGCCTCAACATCAACTTCACTTGTTATTATTCCCATAGCGTGCAATGATGAACATGGACATTGCTTTGCAAAGTATACTCCATAAGACTACCTAGCTGGGGGTATTAGGTGGTAGTGACAATAAAAGAAGAGAAGCAATGCCAAAATTGCAACCCTTTGGGCCAATTAGCAACCATAATAATTTCCTTGTTTTATTACGACTTACGAAACAAGCTGTTTGGTGAATGTTGTACCCTTGGTAGCATTGATATCAGTTAGACTTTCAGAATGATTAAGTCACAAGATGGAGGATTCCGCGGCATTTGCTAACAAGGTGTCTGCCGAATTGGTTAAATAGTTACTCTTGACAATCTCATTAGATGATCATCAATATAGATTACATGTCTTTTCATAGGTATGATTTATGTTGCTCTACGCAACAAAGCATAATCCAGATTCCACTGATAGACAGTTACAGCGAATGGGGAACGCGCTGAGAGTGAGCGTGCCTCTGATGAAGACCAAATCATCATAGACCATGCTGAAAGTTCAGCTTAAGTTCTACAGAAAATGCTCCTGATGGGAGCTCAATCAGATGATATTGAGATTTAGCCATTTAGGCATGGTATGTCAAGGGTACTGCACGATGCCATTACACGAGGTGTTTGGTGGAACTGCTCAAGTTTTGGGTATTTTCTTGGTATGTGTTGTGTATTGTACTAGTGCTTAGAAAGTGTAGACCTTTTTGGAAGACTGACAAGACTCCCATTGTTTTAAATTGGACCTTTAGAGAGAGAAACAGAATCTAGTTAAGGGTGGAAGTGAAGGGGTATTCATGAAGCTATTGTGATATCTATGTCTCTAGTCCGTTAGTATGTGATAGTATCTGTTACTTGATGTTTTAGGACCCATGCACATAAGTGTTGTCCTGGGAGAATCTGCAATTCCCTTGTGGTATTGTAATTGTTGAGGTCTTGGTTGGTCGAAGCTAGAAGACACGGCTATTTAGAATTGAGGCTTAGCTTGCCATTTGTAGGAGACCTGTTTTATGCATACGTGTTGTCTGGTTGGATTTCTGGGGGAAGGGAGGGGGGTGGGGAGGTAAAGAGAGCATTTAGATTGTTAAATACTGTTCCTGTAGTCGTGTTTGTTCTTATCAACTCTGTCTGATAGATCAACTTGAACATCAACGTGAATTGTTATAATTGACATTGGGGCTAGGCTAGTTTTACTAAAATGGTGGGAATTAGGATTAGCTATTTATAATTCGTTGTCATCTTTGGGATGTTTTTATTCGTTTCCCGTTTTCTCATAAACATTTGAGATTATTTGGTTACTGTTAAACCAGATCCGGAGGCAGGGTTTCTCAAGTAGCATGCAATGATGAACGTTGATTGAAAAGTATACTCCATAAAGAGTTACGTTTCAGGCTATAGAATACGGGACAAGTCTTGGTAATTGGTTTGGTGTCAAGACGAGAAGAAGTAGCTTTGCAGCTGATAAAATTCATTAATGGAGTCTTTGTGAAGCAACCGGTAGGGGAAGTTTGTTATAGCAGAAAGAAGTTGGGGAATAGAGACCAGCTTTATATAAAAATGAAATGAGCATGGCGGCTTATCCTAGAGCTGTTGAATTGAAATGTTGAATGGTGAAGTGAACCCTTATGTTAGGGTGCCTGCAACAAAGGTTGCATGCGGTGTCATCAGCTGTTTTGGTATCTTGGTGGATTACCCTCCTTCCTTCTTTCTCCTGTTTACATTCTTCCATTGTGACAAAATACAAAGTTTATAATACATTTTAGGAAAAGGATAATATCCGACTATCTGAGTACAGAAAGCTCCCGTTGCATCATAGATGCTTGGTAGGAATTCATCCCTTTTCGTGATTTTACAAATTAGAGTACTTTGTGCAAGGATGCGAATTTGGAAGGGAATGGGGTCGGGAGGATCAATTTTGTTCAAATTAGCGAGGCTCTTGTGAAATTAATGTCTATGCTTATCCATGCTCGTTAATGTTGCCTTTGGGGAGTCTTCAATTTCCGGGATATTTAGTGGATATTAGCAATGTTGGAGACCCTTTTCAAATTACTTTGTGTGTTATTTCTCTAATTTCTGTGTGGCTAGTTTGTTTGTAACAACTCATGTCCGAGGGAACCGGATTGGGATGATTGATCTAACATTAAACTTATTTTGGTAGCATTTCTAGTCGTAAAGAAATTCGATAACCTTATTTAATCACTGATGGAGTGGTAGTAGGTGTGTTTGAGGCTTTGTAAGATATACTAGTAAGTTTGAAAGTATGTGACTTTGTAATGAAAAAAAAAAAAAAAACCTTTGAAGAAACCAAAGAGATGAAGAAACCCAAATATGGTAACAAGCCTTATAAAACATACTATACTAGTTTGATGGCCGGTACAACGGCCGGGCTACTTATATTTAAATGTTAAAATTATGTAAATGAATTTTTTATCTAAAACCCAAAATCTCATTATTTCAAACACTCGTGAGATATTTGTAATGTAATTAGATAGATGGATATTCACCTTTCAAAACCTCAAATCCCGTTTCGAACACCCGTGGGATATTTGTAATATAAATATATAATTAGATGGAAAATTACCTTTCAAAATCTAAAATCTCATTTTGAACACCCGTAGGATCTTCGTAATGTAATTACACGAAAAATCACATTTTAAAACCTAAAATCTCATTTCGAACACTCGTGGGATATTTGTAATGTAATTAGAGAAAAAGTCACCTTTTGAAAAGTAAAGTCTCATTTTGAAACACCCGTGTGATATTTGATCAAATTGCCATAAATCAAGTAATTACTATATTAAATAACTATATTCATAAATCAAGTGATTAATAATGTTATTTTATTACAATAATATTCCTATATATTATATACTTACCATATCCTATTTTGGATAAATTTTATTTACAATTTAATAATATTATTATATGCCACGTATCAGCGTGAAAATTGAGCGGGTTCAGGATTACATATATACTAGTTTGATGCCCCGTGCAACGCCCGGGCTACTTATGTTTAAATTTTAAAATTATGTAAACGAATTTTTTATCTAAAACCTAAAATCT
>JBBYHQ010330702.1:0-14276 GCA_038382645.1 Spergularia azorica
AGGCCTCCCAATAAACCAGCAAGGCTTGAGAGGAAAGGGAGTGCTACACCTATTAGGAGGGAGACAAACCCATAGAATACTCGAAAACCAGATCTCACCCACACTGAGCATGGGCGGTTAGTCCTGCTTGTGTAGCTTGCTTCAAAACTGTCGAACACAGGCATAGAGTATATCTGGAAGCTACTCAAACAGTTGAATACGACCAGGAGGAATGAGATAGCAAGTAGTCCTCTTGCAATGTGATGGCCATGAAACACATATATGGCTGAAAGCATCCCTCCTGAAGGCATCTGCAAGGAGAAAATTCATAAAAATCGACTGCCAAGGAGAAATATGGTCATATGATCGATATGTCAATGTACTCCGTAAGTTACAAGCCTGCAACAGTGTGAAGATCTGTATGCCGTCCCCAATTGCAGTTAATAACTACATTTTCGACAAAACATGACCTATAATAGAGTAACTGATCATGCACCTCTCAGTTCAGGATGGTTTATAGGATGTTAATCAAATATAGTTCTTTAGTCTAACTGTGTAGAACATGATTCATTTTCAGCTAATCAGAACTTCAGGATTTCGGAGATATAGATTGGATTATTACTATGTGAAACTATAGTATCTAGAGGACTTGCAGGATTAGCTGTGAACTTGAGGACAAATAATAAGGGTGTTATGGTGTGGTTTTTTTTTTTTTAGATATTAAAGTGTATCCAATGTTGCCCTGATTTTTCCATCTTATTCATGTAGGAGACAGAGAAAAGGCATCTTCATGTATAGCTACCAAATGACATGGTCCAATATTAAGATCTCCTGACCAATTATCCAGACAAAGTCCTACAAATTACTGATTAATTCTCCTGACCAAGTCCTACATGTTTTTGTTGGCCAAAGAAAAGGCAAAGAGGCATAGAACGAGGATGTTTGTATGAAGTACAGGTACCCTTCTAATGATACGCATAGCTACACAAGGGCATTTTATAAAATAAAGGTGTGGGTTAACTTACAAGGTTTCCGTAAGCCCAGTAACCTCCAATTGCAACGGGAAAAATGCACAAAGCAATGAAGAAGTATGCAACTTTAGCTCCCTTCCACATCGGAACATGGGCTGGATGCTTAAAAGTTGACGGCATGGTGGCCTGGAATAGCCAAACAAAATACATCAAATGTATCAGACACCAAACTTTAAAGACCCTCTTTCCTTTGCTTGGTTAGAACATCAGAATCCTAAATCTTCCCCTACATTGCATGACCACAGTCTACGTAAGTTCTATATAACTTTATTCTACCTCCTACGTCTGTGTTTGATAAAAAAATTACTTGTTTGATTACTGCTTAAACTAGCATGAATATGCACAAGAAAACAAAGAATATGCAGTTTTTGTTTATCTTTGTTGAACAAAGGAAGGAAAGGAAATAGTACAGATGTTTATTACTGTGACCAATGATACAGAATTTCATACCTGGATCTCCAAGACTAAATTATGGCCCCTGAAGGCAAAAGCGATAATGCCTAGTGCATTCAAAGCTGCAAACAATGAGGCTGTGGCGGATGGAAGAGAGATCGGCTGATAGGAGATTTGCGGTGGCCTTTCCTGGCTCACAGAAAGCACCCAAACCATGGTAGAGTATGTGATGGCAGTCACTGCCCCAACAAGCGAGAGTCCAGCTATAGAGTTCAAGTTTGGTAGTTGCGATAGCACAATGCACAATGATGTGAAAACCAGGTACCACTCCACAGTAGTCAGTGGGTTTGATGAGCAAAGCGGCCCACAGACAATCTGGAAAAAGAGTTTCATAGTCTCTCCTCCAACAAGAATTAAAGCAGTTGCATTTCCAGCAGACAAGTAAACTGTTGGAAAGAGTGCAAGCCACAGGCCTAATTTCTCCCCTACATTGCAATTGATTGAAATCAGTTAAACACCGTGGGTTCCCACATATTACGACAATATAATGTAGCTTAATACAAAATGAGAGTGAAAGTTCAAAGATATCATATTGAAACACAAACATACCAAACGCAGCTTGTGCTAGCTCTACATATCTGTTGTATCTTTTCCCTGGCACAGCTTCATGGAGCTGAACTAGAACCCAAAGCGTGTACAATTGCCAACAGTAGGCTATCGTAAGTGAGAGTATACCCCAACCCCTGCAAACCAATAAAAATGAATCCTTGAGAAGACAGTTCCCTCTCTTAAAATCGTTTTTATGAGGTATGTTGAAGTGTTTTCCTAGAAGCATGCATATATAACAGTATTGCCACGTCAGCTAAGCCAAATCTGGTGTTTGGAAAAGTCATTTCATCTCCATATTTCTGAAAGACCTTCAGCAATTTCTTAAGATTACTTAATGTAGCTTTTTGTTCTAAAGCTAATAAAGCTACTAACACAATCATCCAAACTATTTCGGTGGTTCGAGTATTACTGTGATTGTTTAGCCTTGTCATAGTCTTTGCGGATACAGTTTCTGAAGTTGATTACACCAAATCCCATCTTAATCATCACCGAACCCTAATAATCTATTTGCCATCACAATATACTGGACACTTTTTGGTTTACAGGAGAGGGGGGCGAGAAAGGTCCACACAAACAAAGAGAGAGGTTGGGACAAAATGTTTGGTTAAAAAAAAAAAAAAAAAAAAAAAAAAAAAAAAAAAAAGAGGTTTATTAACAATACTCTTTAAAAGTAACTTATTAGCATCATAGAAGTACGATTTACATGGTCTCATATGATGCAGTGGTCTCACCCAAGAATAACTCTAAATAAAGAGTTCATGTGTATGGTAGCTGGGATAGGTCAACAGAGATACTAGACAGGAAGAAGTGCTACACTCATTGACAAAGAAATCTAGGAACTGGGGGGTGTTCATGCTATGTGTATTAGGCATAAAACCAATTATAGGGTCTCAACCATCATGTGAGCAGGAACTGAGATAGTTTATTAACAGAACGAACTACTTGATGTTGAAGCAACAGTTTTTTCTCGGAAATTCTTGCAGAAACTACATGCAGTTACATTCAATATGTGCATGATGACATGCTTCAGAGTTTGATCATTTTCGACAAATTGAGAAATAAAGGGGGATAAGAAGGAAGGACAAGTAGAGGACTAGAGGAGTGTAATTGATCTCATTGTATGATGTACGTGACAGCTGTTCAACTCCACCCATATAAACAGTATCATGTCACTACATGTAATCCATAGCACATCCCTACTTGTGATCTCTCTCGTTCCCTTTCATTCTCTGCTTATTTCGACTAAGTGAGACCCATTACGTTGTGATGTAGATGACCTCCAACAAACATACACTTATTCTTTACATTTACATCACTCCAAACTCGAAACCACATAGCCTATGACTTTTGACACACTAGATGGGACTGGAAGGGATCAATTGTATGCAACCTTACCCCTGTCACAAGATGAGGTTCACATAACTAGGAATGTACAATAAAATCTTTCATGGCATACATTATGAAAAACGAGAGGGGCCGAAGAAGGAAGGGAACAATAGAAGGAAAAGGGTATACAAATAAATGTGAACTCAACGACCGATAGTAAGAATCAGGCATGACTATTTTCACCAATTACATCATCATTATTTGGCAAAACATCTACTTATTTATCAAATATGGTCCCTATGGAAAGCTGAAGCAAAATCATAACTGGTCCCAGAAATGGGAACAAGGGGTCAAATATCATCACAAAGGTAAATTAAAGGCAAGCATGAATTAACTAAATCATTTGTCTAACTAATGCTATTCTCTTCTCTTCTTTTCATCCAAATCTCACTCAAGATCCTAACATCATCATAAAACTATAAAAGAAGTATAAAGTTGTCCTCAATAGACCCACTCATTAGCCACTTTTAACTAATTATATATCTGTATTATACTCCATTAACGAAGACGGAATCCCTTAATTAAGGACAACAATGTATTGCTAGCTCAGAAAAAAAAATGCAATCTACCAAAGTCAAATCAGGAACTTTGATACATACTTGAACAGTGTGTGATTAAACATTCATGCATTTGACCTAAAATGAGACATTTTCCTTTGCTTTGTTCAACAAAAAACAAGCTTTACTTACAAGTTACAATCCAATGTATGAGAAGTGAAGAATCATAAATCAAATTTATGACTTTGTCAAACAATTGGTTACTTTTACTCCTGTATTTTGTCTCTACTAAATGAATCTTCCCCAATTGAATTATTTCTATTAAAGGCTACGACATGTGTCATTTCTTATAACCCTAAGTTTCTGTGAGGAAACAGGGCAGGTGCTAGACAGTACACTCATGCATACAACAACCATAAACTAACAACCAACTACATAACAAAACTCATATTGGAAACTTCAAAATTTAAACCCAATTTACACTAATCGCTAATGTCACATATTCAACATATATAGGCATTAGACCTTTAGTAGCGTCCACAAACAAGTGTCAAATTTACGACTTTATTATCCCTACTATTCTATGAAGAGGGCGACTATTGACACTCCACTCAGAGTATCTTATCTCAAAAGAAATTGAACAAGTGAGGGCTGCGAGTTCCAGAAGAACCATGAACAGTGCCACTAATCCCACTCGCAAAAAATCATTACTTTGGGAAAAAAGAAAAAAAGAACAGAACATAAAGAGGAAGAGTGATAGAGAAGATACCATCCAAGAAAGGAGAAGGCAACAGGAAGAATAAGAGCTTGAAAACCAACACCAGCATTAAGGTTATGAAACGTAGCGTAGTGAGCATTGCCATTACGAGACTCAGTAATAGGAAGCCAAGCATCTTGTGGGTTAAGCTTCGTCAAGTGACCCACTTCTTCCAAGTAACCCTTCATGTTTACGAGCACCCGCTTCATCGGGGTTCCAATGGGGCTCAGAAACCTCGGCGAAATGAACGACGTCGGCGTCCATGCTGCTGACCTGGACTCCTTCGCCGCCGCAGCAGCCGCCGTGGGACGGGGGGATCTCTGCCCTGTTGGGGTTAGTATTTCGGGTGTTGAGGAGGCTCTCGGTGTTGCTGGGATTGATATGAGCTCTGTTTCAGGGCGTTCCTCCATGTTTTCCGGTGGGTTTAAAAGTTGCTAATTTTAGAGTGGGTTTGGGAAGTAGGAGTTGGGAGTGTGAGGTTTAAGGGGCTCTGCTTTCTATAAAGAGAGTGAGAGTGGCGTGGGAGAGTGTGTGAGTGTGAGTGTGGTCAGTCATGAGTGAAGACTGAAGACAGAGGTGAGTGAGGTGGGGGCCTATTTTGGAGCCAATTCAAATGTGGGGTTGTACGAGAAGTTGGTGTCTTTCTAGGTACACCGAACTTGGTTAATTTTTTTCCTTTCCAAAAAAAAAAAAAAAAAAAAAAAAACTTGGTTAATTTTTCATTTTAAAAAAATTAAAAATAAAAAATGTACGGCAAATGCACGTGGTGTCCCTGAGTTTTGACGTTTTGC
The DNA here is from genome assembly GCA_038382645.1 of Spergularia azorica. Lineage (NCBI taxonomy): Eukaryota > Viridiplantae > Streptophyta > Magnoliopsida > Caryophyllales > Caryophyllaceae > Spergularia > Spergularia azorica. Next base: position 5,444 of record JBBYHQ010330702.1, read on the forward strand.
ACATGGTGTCCTTGCTTTTGAAATTACTACTCTCTGGTGTCCCTCAGTTTTACACAACGCGGCACATGGTGTCCCTGGTCTAACTCTGTTAACAGAATTCCGTTAAGTGATGACGTGGACGTCATTAGTGGTTGGCGGGAAAATAATTAGTGTTGTTAATTATATGTTAATTAAAAATAATATTAAAAAATACATAAAAAATAAAAATTCTCTAAAAATTCCAAAAATTTTCCAAAAAAATCCAGATATTGATTTTTCCAAAAATAATTTCAATTATTGATTTTTCGAATTTTTTTCCCCCAAAATTATGTTATTGGTGAAAAACACACTGCCCATGGTGTCCCTAAGTTTTACACTTTTGTGCACATGGTATCCCCCAGTTTTACAATGTGTGTATGTGGTGTCCCCGAGTTTTCCAAGCTAATCAAATGGTGTCCCTACTTTACATTGAATCCGTTTTTTTATTCATAATCCGTCAATCAAATAGTGAATGCCCGGAGCTTGCTTTAGGAAAATCGGAGCGATTGGCATTCGTGAGCTATGTTAATTACATTAGTTAAAAAGTCATTTGGAATCTAATATAAACACAAATCACAATTATGAATCAATAATTTAAAAAAAAATAACGAATTTAATGTAAAGCAGGGACACCATTTGCATTAAATTGGAAAATTTAGGGACACCACATACACAAATTGTAAAACTGGGGGACACCATGTGCACAAAAGTGTAAAACTAAGGGACACCATGTGCACTGTGTTCTTCACCAATAACATAATTTACGGGAAAAAAAATTCAAAAAATCAATATTCGAAATTATTTTTGGAAAAATCAATATCTGGATTTTTTTTGGAAATTTTTTGGAATTTTTAGAGAATTTTTATTTTTTATGTATTTTATTATTATTATTATTATTTTAATTAACATATAATTAACAACACTAATTATTTTTCCGCCAACCATTAATGACGTCCACGTCATCACTTAACGGAACTCTGTTAACAGAGTTAGACCTAGGGACACCATGTGCCGCGTTGTGTAAAACTGAGGGACACCAGAGAGTAGTAGTTTCAAAAGTAGGGACATCATGTGCAAAACATCCAAACTCAGGGACACCACGTGCATTTGCCGAAAAAAATAACTTTAGCGATAAAGAACGACTATAAATCATACATGTATGTACTTAGGCTCTGTTTGATAGGACTGCATCTTTTTGGACTGATCTGATTTGATCTGATTTGAATTTTTTTTTTTTTTTTTGCAAGAAATTGGGTTTCCGTCTTTATTCATCCACAAACGGGGAAGAAAAAGAAAGAAAATGACTTACAAAATATCACCATTAAAGAACCATGATAAACTACCTAATAAGATGCTCAACTACATCTTCAGAAAAAGAGTTTCGAAGCCAAGCATACAATCGAACACATACAATATACTTAATCCGATAGATAATCCAATCCGTACTATGCTCTGTTTCACCAAATGCTCTAGAATTTCTTTCAAACCAAGTGTAATAAATTGCTGCCGTGAAGCTGCATTTTATCCATCTTGATCTCCAGCTTCTCCCTCTTCTTTGTTTCCCATAAAGCTCAGCAATTCTCCAAAGTGAATTACCTTTGTAGTGACAGCTCGTCCATCTTCTAAGTTCATCCCAAATTTCTCTTGAGTAGCTACACTTGAAGAACAGATGTGTATGGCTTTCCAAGTCCTTCTTACATAGATAGCATCTATTCACTATTATCATACCTCGATGATTCAGGTTGTCGATTGTCGAGAATTTTCCCTGCACAGCCAATGTGGGGATAAAACTGTGCTTAGGCATACTCACTGTGTCCCATATTGCTCCAGTCCAATTTACCTTAGCATTTTCATTTCTGAACAGGTCATATGCCTTTGTAGCTTTAAAATTGCCACTGATACCACAGTCCTGCATCTTGAGCTTTGCATTATCTATTCCTTTCATCTTCTCAATTAGCTCGTCTCTTACTTTTATTACATTTCTCCAACTTTCAGGATCTGTGATTTTACTCTTCACCTCCCAAAGAGAGTATCTGTGAATTTTGTAAGCCTTAATCCACTGAATCCAGATGCCTTTTCCTTCATTCTCAAGTTTCCACAACCATCTAAGAAGGAGTGCTTTATTCCAAGATAGAGCTTCTTTTATATTCATGCCACCTTCCTCTCTTGGTGAGCGGACTCTGCTCCAGCTGTAAAAAGCCATTTTCCTCTTCCCATCTGCAATATTCCACAGAAACTTCTTGTAGAGCTGATTGATTTGCTTGAGTATACATCTTGGGAGAAGAATACTAGCACACCAAAAGTTATCTAGCCCAAAGATAACAGAATTAAGAAGCTTGATCTTACCAGCATATGACAGTAGCTAGCATGTCCAATGACTAACAACATTTTTGATTTTCTGAAGCAGCTGCCCATACATATTAGAACTCAATCTAGCTGAGTTTAGGGGAATGCCTAAGTATCTGAAGGGGAACCTTCCTTCAGAAAAACCTGAAAGCTGAAGGATTTGATTTTTGACATCAGGGTGAATGCCACCAAAATACACATCAGTCTTAGTTGTATTAGCATATAAGCCTGAGTGTTTTGAGAACTCCTGAAGACATGTAACTGTTGCAGCTACAGAGGGGACATCACCCCTTGTGAAAATCATCAAGTCATCTGCAAAAATCAGGTGAGTCAATCTGATTCTTGAGCATTTAGGATGGAAGCTGAAACCCTTTATGCTTGGCATTTCTCTTAGTGATCTAGATAAGATCTCCATACTCAATACAAAAATATAAGGGGAAAGAGGGCCCCCTTGCCTCAGACCACACTTCCCTTCAAAAAAACCCCTCAGTACTACCATTCACCTTGATTGAAAACCAAGTAGTAGTGATGCATTTCAGAATCCAATTCCTGAATTTTTCAGGGGAATTCAGGTCTTTAAGAAAGCTTGCAATAAAATCCCAGCTGACAGAGTCAAAAGCCTTCTTTATATCCACCTTTATCAATAAAATCCCAGCTGACATTGTGTTGTCCATAACCCTTTACTAAAGCCTGAGAGACCATGGTGTTGTCAAACAGGCTTCTATCCCTCACAAAAGCAGCCTGCTCTTCCCCTACTATCTCTGGCAGAACAAGTTGCAGCCTGTTAGCTAGTATCTTACTTATCACTTTGTATATTGTAGTGCAGCATGATATTGGTCTGAAGTCCATGACAGTGGATGCATTCTGTTTTTTTGGGATTAAAGTGATGATAGTACTGTTGGCTTGCTTGATCATATTTCATGTGTTAAAAAAATACCTGACTGCTTTTTGAACATCTTTTTTGACAATATCCCATGCATCTCTAAAGAAGCCTGTAGTGAAACCATCCTGGCCTTGGCTCTTGTTAGGATCAATACTCCACAATGCCTTCCTTATTTCCTCATCACTTATGTCTTCATTTAAAATTTGAAAGGAATTCTCATTTACAACTGCTCCCTTCTTTATTTGTTCCACATTGTAGGGGTGAATCTGATTTGAATTCCCCAAGAGCTCCTTATAGTATCTGATGAAAGCATCTGCTATCTCTATATGCCCTACACATTCCCTACCATTATGATCATTAATCTTCCCAACTGCACTTTGGTTCCTTCTAGCAGCTATTTTAGCAAAAAAGTACCTTGAGGAGCAATCTGCATGTTTTATATGTTGCTCTTTAGCTCTTTGGGCAAGCATACTAAGCTCAGCATCTTTCCACTTGCAGTATTTGTCTCTCAGCTTTTTCTCTTTTACCTGCAGATCTTTATTATCTAGGTGCAATTGCATTGCTTTTGGCATTCAAGTAGATCCTCTTTTGCTCTCCTTACTCTTCCAGGTAAATCAGAGAAGTGCTCTGAATGCAACTGCTTGAGACCATGTTTGACATGCTTCAGTCTCAGAAACAGCTTTAACAGAGAATTCCCCCTACAAGGCTTGATCCAGTTTGCAGTCACTACTTCTCTAAATTCTCTATGCTTTCCCCAGCAATTCAGAAACTTGAATTCCTTTTTCACAAAAGTTTCCTGAAATAGTGTCACAATCAATGGAGAGTGATCAGAAACACCTGCTGTGGGTATATCAGCAAAAGAATCAGGATACTTAGTGAGCCAGTGAGCATTTACTAGGGCTCTGTCCAATTTTGACCAATTCCTATGATCACCTTCTTGCTTATTCGTCCAGGTGAATTCACATCCTTGATACTTCAAATCATCCAAATAACATTGATTTAGGCAGTTGTTAAAGTCATCCATATCTGATACATGGGCTAGAGATGAGCTTTGTTTCTCTCTTGGATGTCTATTAAATTCACCCGGGACTATCCAATTCTGAACAGCACTGGATATCTTCCCTAACTCATTCCATAGATCTTTCCTATCATTTGCGTTATTACTACCATATGCAAAAGTGATAAAAATTTCCTCATTTGTACTAAGATGAAGAACTTTACAGTGGATAAATTGAGCATGGGTATCAATTATGTCCACTTTCACTTGCTGCTGATCCCACAAAACCCAAATCCTTCCATTTACATGATTTGCATAGTTATCAGCCATAGCAAATCTTGCAAACCTACCCTTTATAATCCTCTCAGCTTTCTTCTGTCTAACTCTAGTTTCTAGAACACCCATTATAGCCACCTTATTCTGCAGAATGAGGTCCCTCACCTCAATCTGTTTGAGGGCTTCATTAAGCCCTCTTATATTCCATGCTGCTATCTTCATGGGGTATGAGGGGTGCCTGGAGGCTCCTCTTCCCCTAAGACATCCACCCTAGGAAAAATTTGCTCAGTGTTGCTTGCAAACTCTATCTCCTTCAGTCCTCTTGTTGCTAGGGTGAAGAATTTGTTCTAAGAAACTGGTGTAACCTGGGTATCATTTTCATTCCTTTCCCTAGCTCTTGCCTTTTTGGTGACTGTATTAAACCCCATTTCATCAACGTCCAATGCTGCCTGCTTAGGTAATTGAGAAACCTACACAGCTACATTTTCATTGACAGTAGTACTGATCTTTTCCTTTTCTACAGCCTTTTCTTTTGCTTCCACTGGCCTGTAGACTTGTTTAACAACCTCCTTCTTTTTCCTGTTCAAAACTCATGCCCAAGCTTCTTACATCCTGAGCAGAAGTATGGGACCCATTAATACTTAACCTTCTGACATATTTCTCCAAAAGGGGTATTAACCATTACATGATCAGGAAGATCTGCTGAGACATCTACTTCGATCATAACTCTTGCAAAAGAGAGGCGTTCTTTTACTGTCGTTGTGTGATCAGCAAAAAGAGGAGTCCCAATTTTGCTCAAAGCTATTGGTGACCATAACCAAGGTTCAAGATCAGGAAACAAAACCCAGACAGGAATTATTGAAATCTGATCAAGCTACTGCGAGAATTTGGTAGTAAGCTGTTTCAGGATTAGAGCATTCCCACCTAGCTTCCACTGACCTCCATCTAACACTTCCTTCATATCCTCCTCATTCTCAAACCTAAAGCTAAACCATCCTCGCTTGTAATATAGCACTTTCGGCACTGCTATGTCTTTCCAATTTATTTTCACATATTCTCTAATGTCTTTGAGTTTTGGTTTTGCTCCTAACACATTTCCTACAAGGGTAAATTTCCAATATTCCAGCTCATGGTGAATATCCATCTCCTCAATTGTGATTTCCTCGGCCTTAGCACTAGTTTCATAAAAAAAGAGGCTCATACTGTAACACCCCCAAATTTCGGCTAATTTAAAACTCATTTATTACACAAAACGTGCCAAAATTCGGAGATATTACAAGTTAATATACAAAGCCTGAGATACATCTGTACAAAAATCTCTTATAAAATAAAATACAAATGCGGAAGCGTTAAAAACTACTATTGACTCTTCAGCTGTACTCTTGACTCAAACCTGCAAGCAAAATTCAAAACAAATGACCTACCCCCATGACAAGGTAGCCCGAAGGAAACATGTCAGCATTTCGCTGAGCAACACTACTCTACCGAATAATATAAGCTGAATAATAATATTAGTCATGGTTTTATATATCTGGATAATACGGGGTCACATAACAAAACACATAAGAAAGTGGAAAACACTCCCCCAGGCCTAACCTGCTAACTCTCGTAAATTACTCCACTCCACTCTAACCTCCTCGATATAAGTAAATCATGACCTTAAAATAATTAAAATCTCAAACTCATAATACTCCTAACTGAACTTCTTCTCAAACTCAACTCAATCTCTTACTTAGTACACACTATCATCGTCGATCCTAGGTCTCGGTAATGGGACAAGTGAACTGGCGGTTAATATCGCAAGACAATACTTCTATCTCAATTCTCAGTATCAAACTCTGAATCTCTTTCTTTTCTCTTTACCACCCTGGGCTCTTTCTTAGTAATTTAACTCTAACTGATGTCTTAATATAATACTTTTTTTTTTTTACAGAACCCTACTCATCACTTGGAGTGTATTATCAACCAAATACCAAGAATACGACAAATTAAGTATATTATCAACCATAATCTAATTCTCGAAATCAATCAAATACTCCTTGGCTTAAAGGCCGAAATACAAAGCTTAGTTATCAGCGTCCTTATGATAGCTCCAAGGTCAAACTAACCAACTAATGGAACCTCTTGTAAAAGGAGTTAAGCACCAAAATGGTGTCTAATGTTTACAAAAAATTTGGGTTTGGGGTCTGTGTGTTTTTTTTTGTATCGTTTGGGGTCTGGAGAGCTAACTGCCGTTAGTCTTGGTAGAGGTAGCACTTTTCGCACCTTCTCTCTCCTCTGTCTCCTATCAATCTTTATCATCTTCCATTTTCCCCTGCAACACTCCGGCACAACCCAAAGCTCCAACAATGGCCGGCACCGCCGCACCACCACCCAAATCCACCACAATTCGACAAATCCAAACCAGAACACCAATTGACACTTTTCACATGAAATTTACCCAAAACATTACATTCCAAGATCACAAAACAAAAATCAATTGCAACAAAATTCAGGATTAAAAAAAAAAAACGACCTCCGCTTACAAGAAGAATCACCTTTCTCTTATCTCCTCCTAACCCTTTCTTTTATCTGAATTTCGGCATCAACCTTGATCTTTCATTCAAGAGCATGTCAAAACTCCAAAACCCAGAAAACCCTTATTCCCAACCTAAAAACCCAGTAAGATACCCAAAACTAACTTAAGAATTACCCATTTTCAAGTCTTAAAATCACAGAAAACCCACTTTTAGAAATTGAAATCCAATAAAACCTATTTTCCCAATTTTATTATTCAAGAAAAATCCAACTTCTTGAAGTCCCAAAGAAACCAATTTCCCAAAAACCCAGAAATCCCATTTTATCAATAAAAACCCAGAAATCCCATTTCATCAATAAAAATCCAGAAAACTAATTTGCATGATTTAGAAATCCATAAAACCCATTTTATGGAATCGGAAACCAAGAAGAAATAGAGTGAAAATCGTGGCTATTGTCGGCGTCGGTGAGGAAAAGGCTTGATTCTTGTTCTCCATTGTGGAATCAAATTTATGGGGTTGTTCTTTTGATTTGATCAAAATTGGGGGCCTTTGTGGTGGCGATCGCTGGGTAGTGCCGGAGACCGGAGTGGTGGAGGGAGAAATGGAGGAGGTGGGGATTGAGAGAAGAGAGAAGAGAGAGGAGAGAGAAATGAGGGTATGGGAAATTACTGACAAATATTGGGAAGAACAAAACATTAGACCCTGCTGACTAACGGAGTGTTGTCCTAGACCCTTAACGATAAACAAATATACTTCAGACCCCAATCGATAAACATTGTAAAACGTTGGACACCATTTTGGGGGTTAACTCTTGTAAAAGGTGTACCCTCCACAATAAAGCCATAATCGATCTATCGCCATATAACAATTAGTACGTACACAATTCCCTACGTCTGATCTGACGAGCTCCGACACCCTATATGCCAGCATACCAACATTTACAAATCTGCCAACTAACTCACCTCAAATTTATCCCACTATCTATCAAAATAAACTTGTGAGAGTAAAAGTAGTTGATAATGTGTATAGTCCTATCGAACAAGAAACACACAAGCGGGACTTCTCGGTACAAGTACAAAAACCCATATCAACACTACACTTCATACGAAAACAATTAAGGTTCATACTTTATACTCATAGAAATGAAGTAGAAAAAGTGTTCCGTTAAACTCGTAGAATAACAATAATTATTATATAACAATTTATAATAAACTCTTCTCGAATACTCAAATTTGGGATAGAGGTATCTGTAACAGTTAATTGGCCAAATGTCCCGAGTGCGCGCACCCCTTAGAGGGCTAACCCCAATAAGGAGGATCAAGCGGCAGGGAATGTGATCAACTCATCCCTCAGGAAGGTATAAGGGACGTCTCCCTAACCCTCATACCCGGGCTGACCCGTAAGAGTCAACCCCATCTTCTATAAATAATAAAACTCCTCTTTTCTATTCTTGTAACATGAAATCTTAATTAAACTTAACAAACTCATACAAAATAACTTCTCTTTTCAAAACTTCTTGAACATATATAAAACAAACTTTCACAAATGACTTCCTCTCAATTAAACGCGTAGAACAAAACTTAAAATTAAACATTTAATAAACATAGAAGGAGGTAGAATTCTCTCTTGTTGGAGTGAGTTCTTCGAAGGACAGTTGCTCGGGTAGGCCTCGCCGAATACCTGCAAAAAAAGGGAGCCCGGTTTTCACCAGGCGTCACCCCTCCGAAGCTCAAGTCAGTATGACGGCTCGAGATAGAGTGGCAGATAAGACAAGAGTTGCCTTTTATGCGCAAA
>JBBYHQ010330722.1:0-14275 GCA_038382645.1 Spergularia azorica
CAGACAAAGAAATCAAAAGGAGTCAGAAAAAGTCCTCCACATGGATAGAGTCTCTCCACACCGCCCTATCCAACACCGAACATTAAATTTTGCAACTAATTAAACTAACATTTTGAGAATAACATAATAAACACTTGACATATAATACAAAAATTGCTGTTTCCATCATGTCTTCGTATCCTATTTTTTTGAGGTACAGTGTGACGTTTCCATATTAAGCCCGTTTCCTATTAGGCGCAGCCTAAACAAATACTACACTTGAAGGCAAATTTCGGAGGGCAAGGGGTAAAAGGAATTGCTCAAAACTCAATGTTAGTAATAAAGGGAATTCATGTCTTCAAACTAAACAATCAGTGGAAGTTTACTATGGAGGAGAAACTGCACATGGATAAGGTATCTGCTACTGGTAAACAATAAAATGAAAAGGTAATAAAATGAATGGTGACAAGGGTTAAACTAGAACAAGATTCAGCACTCAGCAGTCACTTTCAAAGTGGAAGAAGACAGTGGTCCTTTTGGATGTACGAGTATATTGCTCAGTAAGGTTAGGCTACAAGTGTCGGACGTGGGGACATGTTGCCGTGTTGGGAGTGTGCTATTTTGTTAACTAGTTTCATATCTTTCGCCTAACATGGAGTGTCAAAGTGTCGTGTAGTATCAGACAAGTGTCTTGTCAAGCACGTGACTGGGCAGGTGATTGGAGCGTGAAGAAGTCAGATAAAATAATTTTTTTGCAGCAAAATCAAAACCTGCTATTGGACTTCCACAACCCTAGCAATTAGCAACAAAGAGGTCTGGATAATAGAGGATACAAGAAAGTTACAAACCTCAAAGCTGTGCTGAAAAACAGTCCCACTCCAATAACATCGAAGTAGCTAGATAATCCTCTATCGACACCACATAAAAGCTGATAACGCAAGTTAGCATACAGCCCAAGGAAGGCACCTGTGCCAAGTGCATTCGACCTAACAGATGGAGTAGTTACTGACAGCCTGCGAGAGAGAGAAAACATAGCAAATATTCATGTAAAAAAAGACTGGCGAATTTTGACAGAAAACCAAAAGCTTCACTCAAGAAAAAACAGCCAACCTTCCATCTTTTTTGTTGGAGCAAACATTTGACACAGCACCTTGCACTGCACCAGCAGAAAGCCCCACAAAGCACAATTCTGCAGCCTTGTAGAAAAATGAATGGATCCGTTTTTGCAAGTCGAATTCTCTTTGATGATAGCTTTTTTCAAATACATTATTTGAGAGTTTTTGCAATGTATTCTGAAGGTCAAAACGGAATGTACTTCCATATGATCGACAAGGTGCAAGTGACCAGACAACGGCGGCGTTGCATGCCGCTGCTGTCAGCACATTAATAAGGGCTAGATCCCATTCCTGCTTTAACCTGCAATTGCCAAAGCACAACACAGCTAAAACTATCGGAAAAAGGATTTCTTAAAGAAGACATAACCAGAAGACTTCAGTATAATAGAGTTCAAGCATATTTTACCTATTCTTACGATTCTTTATTTCCCACCAAGTAGAGCAACCGATAGTGGTAGCCTGCTCTAAAAGAAGTTTGTACAAGAATGCTGGATCGGCAAGCATCCTGCAGAATGTAAGCTGAATCAATGAGAATTCCTAGGTCCTATCCCACATCAAAATAGTGACATACTGAAGACATTGTTAGAACTCAGAACAACAGCAAAGCCTTTAATTATCAGAACTCAGAGGAGGATCATATGAAGAGGTCCAACTATAGCAGGAAGAAAATTATCCACCTCGAATTACACCCATGAAGGTCCTCCATGGAGTTATAGGGTACCTAACCACGGTGGTTCAGAAGACAAGCACTCTGTGCAACCTTTGCGATTACCTCTTGGAACCTCTCATCTTTGAATATAGATAGAAATAAACTAATGATCAAACAGCAATGAACTGTGTGTTCCTTGGCAAAAATAAAAGAAAAAGTTTTGAGTTACTTATTCAAGGAAACAAAGAGAGCAAAGTTCCAAGCAATCTACCAAAAACTAGTCACTGCACACCATATATAAGAGAAAAAAGGAGGAAGCTTGGTACCGAATACATGGCAAAGTATACATATATACTTTATTGGTATTAATACATCCTTGTGAACTTATTATTAGGAACAGAATGGCTAGTAGAAGAACCACAGAATAAGCCCATCAAAAGAGTTATCAACTAACAATAAAAAATTTTGAGAAGTTTTCCAATGGCTTCAGAAAGTTACAGCTCTTCAGAGAAAGTTAAGGTATAAAATCCCTATCATCTGGAGAAAGACAACTACGTAACTGAACGATGGTGGGCTCGTGTTTCAAGATTCTGGCTAACAAATCAAGAATCAAAGGAGCTTTACCTCCCAATGAATGCTCGAGATATCCCTTGCGGAAGGCCACGTGCAATAGCTCTAATTGTGGTAGGTCTGGCATTAATTGCTAACAGTTGAACCATTTGAGCAGAGCTAACTAAACCCTGCAGCAAAAGAAGTATTAATGTCCACACCCAGAATCTCAATTAATGGAGAAATACTAAACAGGCATTGGCTAATCACCATCTCATACGCTAGCCTGAACCCTTCTGGAAGATCCACCATGGTTTTCTGCCACTCATTCAGCACAGCATCTACAAATTTTCGATCAAATAGCTGAAACATGGACAAATAATCATTAAGCATAGAGTCCCCAAAACAAAGTTTGACAATTTAGAAACCAATTAAATCATGACGATATTAATCTGAAACCTCTTGAAAAACAATCCGTCTTCTAAAGAGTCCACCCTCATCTCCTTCATCACCATCATCAAAGTCATCAAAGTAATCATCATCATCGCCCCCATCATCACCACCATCTCCACCACCATTGTTGATCTTCTTTCCAATATCACCACCTCCTCCACCTGTTGCCAGCTGCAAAACAACATCGAGCATGGCACTTGAGAGTAAGGAAAGGTAGACTACAAGAAGTAGCACCTTTACACGATAAGAGTTCTAAGATCCACAGCCAAAAGTAGACACGGAAGCAGCTGAAATATCTACGATTCCGAAACTCAAAATAAAAAACCTTACTCAGAAAGATCATGGAAACAAATCAGAAATCTGTTGCAAAGGAGATGCTATTAAATGGAGTATTAATTGTGTGCTATAAGTGAATGTCTTAAATCTAAAGTCAATCCAACTTCACCTCATTTACTAACGCCCAATGAGGCTAATTGTTTATGATTAAAAAAAATCCCCTTGAGAACTTGGGCTGACACACATATAAATGAATTATTACTAATTGGGTTCAATTTTTAAACCCTAACTAGTTTTGTCGAACTATCAAGCGTCCTCAAGACAGTAATTCTATCAAAATAGTTGACAGTAGGGACAAAATCCTCCATGATTTTAAAGAAGTTGAGGTTGATGGTAACATGAAAGAAATGTTTAGTAAAATGTACTTCCAATTTCAAATCTCCTGGTCTACAGATGTACAATGAAAAATTCAGCGGAAGAAAGGAGACAAGTGGAAGACTACACTCTTGACTATGCAAGCACCATTACTTAACTAGATGTAATCTATCACTCCTTTAAATGTACCGCAATGGTTATTTCATTACTCCCTTTCATTGTCCAGTAAAGCTAGATTTCTAAAATAAGTATGAAACACTAGTTCTCTCGAGACAGAGTGGGAGACACACACCAGAGAAAACTAAAGTCATTTACATAGAATCGTTTCATAAATGTATGCTTTCACTGTCCCAAAGACCTTACGGAGCTAGAGCAGTACAACGCCATTCTAAACTAGCGATAAATTCATAATCTAGAGAAACATCACTATACCGATCTGTGACTCTCCAAAAACTTTGATTAAATTAAAATTACAAAATAGCAATTTGTGGCCCCCTTCCTTGCGGAAGTATATATACAGCACAGTACATAAATGAAATACTTTAGGAGGGTCGATAAGTGATTCCTAAGCAACAATCAGAAGACATTATTCACACCTATGAGCTTCTGTTTACAAAATCATCGTCCCAAAGATGCAGCATAAATTCAAATATGTCAGAAACCCCACAACTATATCCAAACTAAACCTCACATGTTTCAATATATCATTTATTTGAACTTGAGGCTAGTCATATGCTCATATCTAATGATGGGAAGCAGTCGCTTGACCCTCTAAGGTTGTTTGCCATTCAAAGGCTTGGAGAATGGATATATGGCTTCCTGAAGGCGCATTTGGAAGGAGAGAAATCTACATATTTTAGAGGACAAAAAGTGTACTCTCCAGGAAGTTAAATCTTCTGTTTGGGTAGATGCAAAAATGTATTATAGTTCAAGGGCAAAATTTTAATCTGCTTGTGCCCTTCATTTCTTATACCCTGTTGTAAATGTATGTCACCCCCTTCGTGTCTTTTTTATAAAACTTGTCAAACCAAACCAGGAAGAAAAATAAAAAGGATTGTACAACGAATTTAGTATACAACTACGAATAACTATAATACGTCATTGGTATTCCAACGAACTTATTTAGTTATCGTAACATATGTTACTCCTTTAGAAGTTAGAAGGCAGTCCAACTTCTCCACATGATCTGGAGATGGGTTGGTTTGAAACACTCCAAAATGGTAGGAATAAGCCTGCTTACTAGTGTTTTCCAGCCATCTGTTTGCTGGACACATCCACCAAGAGAACAATGGGTAATTGTAGGATCCATTGCATCAGTCAATTCCATAGACAAGGCCAACAACTTACATTAGAATAAAAGCTTTTTACCCAGTCTAACCAAATATCTTCAAATGTCACATGTTTCTGAAGAGAAAAGTGGGACTTCCGAGGAATGAAGTATCTGATAATATTCACTAACTTGACAGTATATTGCTTATGCTAGTAGCATAAAGCCATGAGTATTTTCCATAATATGTATCTGATATAGATTATGGATTATTTTCCATTTGCAATAGAGCTACGACTCGTTTAATCTTGGCTTTGGAATATGAGGGAATAAAGCACAAAACTGTATGCAATAGTTATATAGTGTAGTCATAGTGGGTCAATGGAATTCTATACAGAACAGCCACGTTCGATCGTCCAAAGCACTCCTTAATTATGTACATGTGACTCTCCTTACCTCGTCAAAGGTGGACGGGGACGAGCCTTTGAGACACTGGGGTAATGTTTTTGTTTTCTGTTTGCTATGGATCTACTATGGATCCTGAATATCCTGTCCATGCATGTTGAGGTCTGAAGAGGTGCATGATCAGATATAGTTTATCATGTACAGCTGATGCAGAAGCACACAGAGATCATACACTTAGATATATTTCTTTCCTCTTTCCCACCTTATCAACTATCTTATATCCAGCAACTTCACTAGCAAGTCCACGCAGAGAAATGTTCATAGGGCTATCACAAACCAATATGAGCGAAAATAGAAAAATTTGAAGAACGCTTCTGGAAAAGACTGCCTTGTGAGGGAACAAAATAGAATAACTATTAGAGAGGGTATTGCAAACGCCAATATTGCCCAAAATCATCTAGTGATAAATTCAGATTTCAAAAGATCTATCATCCACAGATAAGCATTCCCTATTTCGCTAAAAAACAAGTCGTTTGAAATCCTAAGAGGTATTCATGTATCTCAATCAAACCTTTAATGCTTTCAAAATAAGTGAATCAATTAATATGACCATGACCGTTGAACAGTGCCACTACACCAACTTTGTCATGTCATAACACTCTTCAGTATATATGTCTCTTCTACAGGAAGTGTAAAGGAATTGGCAAAAATGAAAAGAAAAGAAATAAAAAATAAATAGATAGACAAATAAATCAAATGAAAGATAGTAAACAAATGAATGAAATGGAGGGAGTATTAGCAATTCAACTACTATAGTCTAAACAAGTGCTAAAGTTCCATTGATAAATGAAAATAGTAATATCTCTCTCTATACTGAGCTCAAAAGACAGCATATCAGTGAACAACAACAACAACAACAACAACCAAGCCTTATTCCCAAAATGATTTGGGGTCGGCTAACATGAATCGTCATCCGGTAACCGTCTTGTGTATGCCATAAAATTTCAACAACGTTGTGAACCATTTAGGAATATGAAAACACTTTCAAAAGGAGTTTTAGAAAGTCCTCAAAATAAATAAAAAGTTTGAAAAATAGTGAAAAACGTATGAACTTTGATCACATAGTAATGAAAACTTTTGGGAAAAAGTTAGGAAAACCGCACACATCAGTGAACTTTCAAATTATTATACCAACTTAGTTAAACCTTCTAGCCCAATAACCACAATTCACCAATCAACACTAGGTGCCAATCATGTACCAAGGTGCACAAGTGGTCTTATAATTAACTAAAGCTGCTTTGTCAACTAAATTCTATTCTACTCTTCAAAATTAAGAATATCAACTTATGCATGCCAGCCACTCCAATATGTCATCGCCTAACAACCCAACAGTCAAGCAACCTAGATACAAGATTACAAAGCATCAAGGCTGATACCACCAAACACCTTGTACTTCCACGGAAGTTAAACTGCAGCAGGCAAAGCTTATTTAAACTATGTTTTCAAACTATTATACGACAACTTTGCGCCATAGAATAAAGTGAAACGAACAAAGCGTCTTGTGATACTCTGTGTTCTACTTCATAAAAAAGCACCAAGGCATCAACGGCCCAATCAACGGCCTACAATCTACTGCCTCTGTACCGTTCGAGCAAAACAGCTATACTTATACTAACCCGCATACACGTCCCCTACAACTACCCTCATTCCCTGCAATCTATGTCATGAGAGGCACTAAAGTAACCACATCGTGATTTACGTTTCCTACTAACGTTGTTAGCATGATGCTCTATTGTTAGGACTAACAAATATGTGTTCCTAGTATAACAATCCGGTGTTGATGACTGATGAGTGGGAAAACGAGAAAATTCTAGAGAATCCAACAAGCACTTCATCTCCTATCACGGTGCTTATTACCAAGGTCTTTAAACCACGATGAGGATTGGAATTTCCATTCACAAACGCTCATCGAATCATCATGGTTCATGGTACAATTTCCTGCTTATCTCCACAACTATAAAATCCGAAATCCACCCACATCTTCTACCATGCACCTTTTCTAGCCTGCCTCTTCTTTGCAACTCCATTGAAACCTTATACTATGCAAAGTTCTATTACACCAGAAACCCCTAATTCCAATTATTTTACCAGAAAAAAAAACTTAATTCTCCGGGTAAAATCACCCAATTCACGGTCTATAACGGGCGACCACGAATCATTTTGGGACTAAACCTTTGATTATGATGTTAACATAATCACCTAATTACAGATATAATCCATCTTGATAACATTATACAGAATATACTTCAAAATAATCAAGACTATAAAGAAACGACCCTAAATCAACAAACAAAGACTTACGAGTTACGCTACAAAATAATCAAGAAATAGGAGGAAAGGTGTGGGAAAGAACAAACCTCAGGACTAGAGCGAGTTTGCTTCTGAGTCATATCAAGCTTCGATTTCTCCAAAGTAACAGACCCTAAAGACCCAAACTTTCCCCCTTTCATGGTGGGGGCCATCATCCCCGACGACGACGACGACGAAGACGGAGCAACGAAGCAACGCTCCAATTGGGAAATTGAAGAAGGCTCCCCATTAACAACCGGAGCGGACGAGGCGAAAGAAGAACCCTTTATCAGTACCTTACTCTTGAAGCTTCTTGTTGACTTGCTCAATTTCTTACCCTTACACTTACCCACAAAAGAAGAAGAGCACATGATGGGGTAAATGGCCGGTTTTGACGGACGCGGCGAAGAGTTTTTGGTGGGTATTTGGGTGTTCATGGGCATTATTTGAGCTGTTTGGAACACAGCGTGCGCCATTTTTACTGCTTTTTTTTTTTTTTTTTTGTATGAAGGTTGAAGAGGGATTAATCAAAGTTGCATAGTAATCTTGGGATTGTTTGGGTAGATAGAAAGGAAGTGAGGCTGCCCTCTATTGTGTTCTCTCACAAGGAAAGAGAGAGGAGAGAGGGAGAGAAAAGGGAGTTGGAGGAGTTGGAGGAGGAGAAAATTGTAGGTTTTTGATGGTTGAAGATGGAAGATTGGTAGCCGACAAACTAGGAGAAAGAGAAACCCAATCCGAAACTTGCCTCAACTCGTTTGAGTCATTCTGAGTTCACTCGCCTCACTCCCTGCATTTCGACCTACCTCAAGAGCACCACATGAATTTGCCGTTATATTATAGAGGGATACGAGATACGCATACCTTTTTTTTTTTTTGGCAGGAATACTTTTGAGATGACTTAATTGGCAAAAAATTAACAAAAAAAAAAAGTTGAATGAACTTCCTAATCGAGCGAATGAAAACTAATCGATGGTGAATTTTTATTATGCATAATATTAAAAATTTAAATTTTGGTATAATAATTCTAATAATAAAATTATTGAATTACTATAATAATAATAATAATAATAATTTTAATAATTTTAACAATAATATTAATAAAAATAATAATAACAATAATAATAATAATAATGCACAGTTCTGATTGACCTAGGGTGGTCCCGATTTCCGGGTTGGGTCACACTATTAATGATCGAACTTACCGTTGCGTCCATTGCTATCGCCTGGGATACCTTTTGTTCACCTTGGATTACCCGTGCTCTGCTTGCTCGAGTGTCTTTGTTGGTGATATATTTGGGGATCATGATGTATCAAGTACATGTGTTGTGGCCGTCAAGCATCGGCACACTGTTGTTCGTGACACACATTTGTTATCGGTCTGGTATCTCGGTTGGAAAGGAGGTTGACATTGGCATGGTTGGTGCTGATTCGCCCCGCAGACATGTTATTATATTCGTGGGCTGGTGGGCGCGACGTATGCGTCGATTTGACCGGGTCACACCTTTAACTCAAACGGGATTCGCAGATTTTGAACCAGGTAAGGTGGTGAGAGAAGCGGCACTCCTTTGGGTTATGGCTTCCTTCCCTTCTCTTTCTCCTCTTTGGGGGAGTTGGAGCCAGCAGTTGTTGCTCTGCTCAAGCGGATCCATCAGTTTTCAATGAAGCGGGATATCGGTGCGCAGGCTACAACTTTTATTTTTACTAGGATTGGTTTTTCCATAGCGAAAGGTGTGGGGGCTCAGATAGTATCTCGACTCCCCACCAATTTCTTGTAGATTATTCTTGAAACTTCAAAAAAAAAAAAATAATGATAATAATAATAATAATAATAATATCTCGGCTCCCCACCAATTTCTTGTAAATTATTCTTGAATTTCCATTCAATATAATAATAATAATAATAAGTTGCTGCTCGTTCGGGCTTGCACTAGGGTCTCTAAGCTATATTTTTCCTTACGTACTTGTGCGCCGCGTATTTTTGAGTCGGCCCAGCTAACTTTTTGTTGGTACCACTTTGGTATTGACCATAGCCCTTAAGGTAGTATACCTTAGTAAAGGCCCATGTGATGCAATAAAACTCAATTAAGGGCAGCCCTTAAATGGAAGGTGAATAAATGGTCAAGATTGAGTGGGGAAACGTAGGATGATTCCTAGGACCCCTATCATTTGGTATAAATACCCCCCCCCTTATGAGCTATCAAATCCAGGTTATTACACATTCTGACATTCTCTGATTATTCCTCTTGATTCACGCATAAAACGCCCTTTTTGTCTTTATTTGCCACCCCTTGCGAGCCATATTCTGACTTGAGCGTCGGAGGAGCGACGCCTGGTGAAAATCGGGCTCCCTTTTTGCAGGTACTCGGCGAGGTGTCCTTAAAAACTGTCCTTCGAAGAAACTCACTCCAACAAGTGGCGCCGTCTGTGGGGACAGTTTGAAAGGAAAGCCGATCGAGAGTACCGAAAGCTTCGAAGATGGCTCCGAGAGGAAAGGTCGGACGACCCAAGGGAGCCGCTGCGAGCGATAACCCCATTCTTGGTCGAGTTGACCCAGAGCCCTCGCGCCTCGATAATTCCGGTGAGGGTTCGTCGAGGGCGCTCGAGGAGGAGCGGTCACCCCCCAAGGAGGGAGCCCAGCATGCCCCGAAGAGACTATGGAGGAGCAAGTAAATTTGGAGGAGGAGTACGAGCCAACCGATGACGAGGATACGGAGAGCGAGCAGCGTCTTAGGGACGTCGCTCTGATGAAGGAGTTGGCTGAAGCACGTACGAGACTCGAGGTCCAGGCCGATCTACAGCGCCAGATGAACGAGCGAATGGCGGAGCTGGAAAAGCGAGTCGCTCTCCAAACTAAGGCTCCGATAGTCGAGGCGGTTCCTGCCAAGAGCAAGCACAAGCGAGGCCCGAGAAAGACCCCTTCTCAGCGAACCGCGGGCGGCCATCCGAAGGGCCAAGGAGATTTATGACAAAAACTTTACTACCGAGTTGAGAGATACCATTAATACCCTGAAACGGAAGAGAGAGGAGAAGGAGGCGAGCCAAGCTTCGCACAAGAAGCACACGGCGAGTGGGGCGAAGGATAAGGGAAAAGGCATCCTGATAGAGGAGGATCACACCCGAGGGCGATCCAAGCCTCATGCCAGCCAATCCCGAAACAGGATTAGGTCGCGTTCTCCTCGAAAGACATCCAGGCCATCGAGGTCCCCACCTCGAACGTCTAAGCCATCCAGAAGCGCGACTCGTGAGATCAGCTCGGGCTCCACGAGCGACGACTCAGAGTCTGCTTCGGAAAGCGAGGCCAGTTCGAGGCATCACTCCCATCATTCTCATCGGACCAAAAGGACTTTCACATCGGAATCACCTTTCGCTAGGTGGATTCTCGAAACTGAAAGAATTCCAGGGGTGAAGAAGCCAAAAATGACTGAGTCATACATGCACAATATTGGATACATGACAGAAGAAGAGGCGACTGTGTGCCGGTTGTTCCCAACCACGCTAACAGGGATCGCCCAGTGGTGGTTCGACAAGCTGCCGCCGGGAAGCATCCGTTCGTGGTCCGGGTTGAAGAAGAAGTTCACCGGACACTTTGTCACCAGCAAAACGAGGAAGAAAACATCAATCCACTTAACCGCAGTGAAGCAAGGAGATAATGAGTCCCTAGACGATTACATCCAGAGGTTTCGTTTGACTGTCACACACATCTCCAACCTGACTGACGAAATGGGGGTGAGCGCGCTGGTACAAGGGATGGTCGAGGAGAAGTGCAAGTATGACCTCGCGAAGCGGGAGGCCAAAACGCTCGAGGAGGCATACAAGCGAGCCGCTGCTCATATCAACGCCTCACTGGTGAATAGAGCAGGGCATGCATCGAAGGAGGCCTCAACCTCTCGAGCCAAACCCCAGGACCGCCTCGGACCTCCCATCGTGCAGAACAAGAAGCCATACCGGTTCAACACTTCGCTCAGGACTGTGTTCAATGCAATCAAGGAAACGGACCTGTTAAGGCCTCCTCGACCCATGACACAGGACGATCGGAGAAACATGAACTTATTCTGTGAATACCATATGGAGAATTGCCATGGCACGACGAGCTGCAAAGACCTCGAAGAGGTTCTCGAAAGGTTGGCGGACAATGGAATGCTGAACAGATATTTGAAGCGTCTGAAAGGGCAAAGGGACCGATATCGACAGAATAATATTGCCCAGAGGGGCCACCGAGGCGGCGGTCAAGCGGGAAATGGCGCAAGGGCTAGAAGCCCAGAAGTAATCGCCACCATCTCGGGAGGCCTCGCGAGTGGGGGGCCGAGCCATCGAGGACGTAAGTCTAACATGAGGCATTTTGTCAACTCGGTCGCCACCGCGCTCCCTGAAATTTTGATCCCTAAGGCGACAGTCCAGCAGTCGGATATCAACAATGTTAGGACGCCTCATGACGATCCGGTAGTGATCACCATGCAGGTGGCCAACAAGTTGGTTAGAAGGTCTTTGGTGGACACGGGCTCGTCAGTTGACATAATGACATTCGAATGCCTCCAGAAGTTGAAGTACACTGCGAAGGACATCACTCCGCTCCGGGAGCCAATAGTCGCCTTCGGCGGGCAGACGATCTACCCAATGAGAACGATTCGCCTGCCAGGTGCCATAGGCAAGGGAGCAGATATGAGGCGAGCCCATGTTGAGTTTGTGATTATTGATATACCATGCGCTTATAACATTGTTATTGGAAGACCATTGTTGAATGACATTGTTGGGCTAGTTTTTCCCTTGGGTCTGTTGATGTTGTACGTCACAGATGATGGCCGAGCCGCGATCGTCCGAGCCGACCAAAAGGTTGCTCGCGAATGCTATCACACTGGACTCAGGCCTCCCATGGTGAATCCCAGAGAGGAGCCGCCCTCGAAGAAGAGAAGGAAGGAAGCAAGTCCTGAGAAGGCCGTGGCCGAGGCGTTTTGCTTAGAGACAATTGATGCTAGAAATGGCCTCGAAGGGCCCACCCAACCCTTCGAGGAGACGGAAGAAATTGCTCTGGAAGAGGAGAGAGTCGACCGAACCGTTCGAGTAGGCAAGTCTCTCGAACCTGAGGTTAAGGCCCCTCTTATATCATTATAGAGAGAATTCAAAGATGCGTTCGCGTTCGCGGTGGAGGAGATGCCAGGGCTTGACCCCTAGGTAATCACTCAAAAGCTGAACGTCGATCCCTCGAAGAAGCCAGTCCATCAGAAGCAGCGTCATTTTGGGACTGAGCGAGCCAATGCTATCAAGGAAGAGGTCGACCGACTGCTCGGGGCTCGGTACATTGAGAAATGCACATACCCGGTTTGGCAATCTAATGTTGTGCTGGTGAAGAAGCCAAACGGGTCGTGGAGAATGTGCGTCGACTTCACAAATTTGAACAAAGCTTGCCCTGAGGACGGTCAGCCGCTGCCTCGAATGGACCGATTGGTAGACTCCACCTCGGGGCACGAGCTGCTGAGCTTCATGGATGCCTATGCTGGGTACCACCAAGTCCCAATGGAAGAAGAAGATAGGCCGAAGACCGCCTTCATCACCTCTTTAGGGGTCTACATGTATCGAGTGATGCCATTCGGCTTGAAAAACGCTGGAGCCACGTTCCAAAGGTTGGTGAACCAATTGTTCAAGGAACAAATTGGGAGGAACATGGAGGCGTACGTTGACGATTTGATCGTCAAGAGCGTTCGAGCCGGCGAACATCAAAAGGACTTGAGAGAGACCTTCGAAACACTGAGAAAATATGGAATGAAACTCAACCCAAAGAAGTGTGCGTTTGGGGTAAAGTCGGGGAAGTGCCTGGGATTCCTCGTCAGTCAAAGGGGAATTGACGTGAACCCTGAAATGATCAAGGCCATCTTGGATATGCCTTCGCCTAAGAGCGTGAAGGATGTACAACGGTTGACGGGGTGCAGGCGGAGACGTCTTTCCAAGAACTAAAGAAACACTTAGCCAAAATCCAAGAAATATCTGTGCCTCGAGAGAAGGAGGACTTATACTTATACCTATCAGCAAATGAACATGCGGTCGGAGCCGTGCTGGTTGTTGAGCGTGAGGGGGTCCAATGCATTGTGTACTACGTGAGTCATACCCTCGCAGGGGCTGAGCTGTGATACCCTCCGCCCGAGAAGCTTGCTCTGGCATTGCTCATCTCGAGCCGACGCCTCCGACCCTATTTCCAAAGTCACAAGATCATATTAAGAACCAACTATCCCTTGGAGAAGATATTGAACAACCTGGACGGAAACAGAAGACTACCTTGATGGGCCTGTGAGCTGAAAAGCCACGACATCGAGTACGAGCCGAGACGCCGCCTCGCGGGGCAGGCCATGTCCGACTTCGTAGTCGAGGAGGCTTTCAACGAGCCAGAGGGACCCATGAAGAGCAGTGGACGTTGTACGTTAACTCAGCTGGAAGCGGAGCAGGCATGATTGTCATCCTCCCCGGAGGGTAAAGGATGGAGTATGCGCTTCGCTTCGGCTTCGAGGCGACCAACAACGAGGCAGAATATGAAGCCCTCATTGCGGGGATTCATATGTGCTTGGCGGCGGGAGCCACGGATGTTAAGGCCTTCTCTGATTCGGCCATTGTGGTGATTGGTGAACCAAGTCAACGACAAATTCGAGGTAAAGGAACACATGGCTCAATACAGGGATAAGGTTCGAAGCCTTACCAAGAAGCTCACACACTTCCGAATCGAGCAGATCCCCCGATCAGAAAACCAACAAGCAGATGCTTTGGCTCGGCTGGCCAGTTCTTCCATCAGCGACAACTAGGGATGGCAATGGATCCAAGACCCGACCCAGACCCGGCGGACCCGACCCACTTGGGTCGGATCTGGGTCCATTT
>JBBYHQ010330802.1:0-14260 GCA_038382645.1 Spergularia azorica
GGGACTGACACATAAGGTGATGACGTAGCTAAATCACTCTCAACATGCCACGTAGGATTAGCGAAATTTTTATGTTACCCTATTAATATTATTATATAGATAAATACGGAGTATGGTATAATAAATTTTTATTTTCTTTTATTCATCGTTCGTCCATATGTGTAATAATTTTCACACTCTCTATATCAATTAGGCGTCCTTTAACATGAGACGTTACATGTGCTATTACAATCAATTGAAGTATAATTAAGTAGTAATCCATTAATAAATTTTGCAAAAGAGTAAACCTTTGTTTTTTTGTTGAACTGAGAGAAAATTTGTGCGAGGGATTCGTACTGAGTACCTCGTACGGAATATATATGATTCAAGAACATTCAACAGCAAGGAAGTCGTTGTAGTATAGTGGTAAGTATTCCCGCCTGTCACGCGGGTGACCCGGGTTCGATCCCCGGCAACGGCGCTCTTTTTTTGTTCAGTGGCACTTTGGATAATTTTTTTTTTTTTTTTTTTGAGATCGACTCTTTGGATAATTTTGGGTAAACTTTCCTAAAAAGTTTTCACAACACAGTGAAACTGGGGATAATTTTATTTTGATACTTATGATTCTTCTTCTCCTATTTTGTTTCGTAGGCACTCTTATGTTTTCAGAGTTACTATCGTCTATTTTGTTTCCTACATACTCTTATGTTTTCCGAGTTATTACTATCGTCTATCGGGTTATATGATATCGACATATGGTTACTTGTGAAGTACGCCCAACCACAACCACTATATATACAAAGATTGCTCTTATCAATTTACCTCATAATTCTGTCCCATATACTCTGCTCTCTTCCTCAATTCTTCAATATTTTCCCAAAGCATGGCCAACGACGATTTTCTAGCTCGTATTGAAGCTCAAGAAAAAGCGTATAAGGAAAGACTTGAAGCACACATAGAAGCACTTTTAGAAGTGGAGGAACAAACGAGACTTGCTGGAGAAGTTGCTGGTACCCAAGAGGCTGCATGTAACATTCTCAGTGCTTGTTTCAAAGCCAGAGCATGGGAGACATTGAATCAACAGATTGTTTTGTTGTCGAAGCGTGAAGGTCAAGCTAAAGAAGTTGTGGAAGCAATATTGGATCAGGCAATGGAGTACGTCGAACAAGTGTATTATTTTCAGAATAATATAGAGCTTATTGAAACTATAAACACTGTATCTGCTACGATCGGAAGGGCTCCCTCGTTTGTTGAGACTCTTGCTTTGTACAAAGAAGCCAAACGACTTTATGATGAAGCTGAGAAGTATTTGTTTGACAATGCGGCTGAGATTTTTGGCCCGCGCAAGGGTAAGTGCCTAGGTAGCATAAAAGTGGACAAGTCTAAGTTTCACTGAAACTTAGATAGTTGTGGTCGAACTTAAAAGTTTGTTTGGAATCGAAGAAAGATTATAAGAACCATATGTATGTTCGTTTTAAGTAGACTGAAGTCTTCATTATACTCAACAAGGTTATTAATGCCTATATTAGACTTGATTGTTGTCTTTTATCATTAGCATGTTTGATACACATTCTTTATATCTATTGTCAAAATAATACATGTGTTCATCTAAATTGGATCTCGTTTTAGAATCGACAAGATTACAACAGTACAACACATAACTAGTGAGTCTTTGAGGCAGAGTACACAAAAGTTTGCAAAAGTTATTTATTACGACTTGTTAAAACAAAAATTAGTATTTTGGTTCCAAAAGTTTATTGTTTAATTGGTTAGCAACTTTGTCTTCCGACACCTTGATATGTAACACAACCACCACGATAGCCTATGGCATATTGTTATGATGAGATCAACCCTAGACACGATCGAAATCACTACAAATCCCCTTATACGTTCTACCTTCACAGCCACATACAAAAGACTCTTCCACCGCTCCATCGTGGTCTTTAATAGCATCTGAACTTGATCACACTAGATGAGATAGAACTCAAGTCGGCGTACCAAGTCGTTGATTCAAAAACGACTTTTCTAAATGATGTCAACTTACATACACTCAATATAGTTTTTTTGTCTAGGTCAAACATCTAAATTTAAAAGTTAGGTAAAAAAAGCTACGCCATACGCGCACCGTATATAATCTAGGCAATTAGGCAAGACTAAGGCCCTGTGCGATTCAACTTATCCAACAGTGTTTCAAATCTGATCAGATTTAATCAAATCAAATCAAATCAGATCAGTTTTATTCAAATCAAATCAAATCAGATCAGATCAGAATTATCCAAATAAAAATCAATGAATCTAGTCTACTTTTAGTTATTAATTCGTCTAATTACAGTTAATTTATCAATTAATTCAGTTCAGATAAAATCAAATCAAGTTTATTCAAATCAAATCAAATCAGATCAATTCAATTCAAATCAGATCAAATCAAATCAGATCAGAAAAATACAGTCCAATCGCACGGAGCCTAAATTAGTATTCTCACCAAAATGTAATTCAAATTTGTGCCAACAATGTTGTGACAGAAAAATTTGGGCCTCGTCAAAAATCTAGGAATCACTCCATTCGCCCAAAGTCAAAGCCCATAGTTTCAACATTTCCCTCGAAAACGTAATCTCATCCAATGAAAACACTCCACGTCATCTCCAAACACACCACTTCCAATCAACAAAAAACATATATTTAATTATTTAATTCCAAACACCATTTTTTTTTTCTACAAAATTTCCTCCATTTTCATCAAATTTCTCTCTCCTCCCCAATCTAGATCCTCTGCGATTCCGTCGCAAAAATCTTGTAAGAGAGAGGAGAGACCCCCCACCCCCCAATTATCACGGATCAAATCCCAGAAATTTCCGTCGTAATAATCTGAATAATAAATAAAAACGCCGCCATGATTTCGTCAAAATTAGTCGCAATTTTCGTAATTTTAGGGTTCATACAGATACAGATGTCGCAATCGTTAAGATTCGATCTGCAATCAGGTCACACGAAGTGTATTTCTGAAGATATCAAGAGTAATTCTATGACCGTCGGTAAATATCATATCGTTAATCCCCATGAAGGTTACCCTTTGCCCGACTCCCACAAAATTACTGTTCGGGTAATTTTTTTATTCATTTTGATTTATTTTGATTTGAAGCTGAATTTATACAATGTTAGGATAATATGAGCCGTTAATTTATCTGGGTCATGTTTAATTTTTTAATTTGAAGCTTAATTATTGTGGAATTGTTAATTTTTATGATTTGGGGGAAATTGAAGCTGAATTTTTATTTAATTTGAAGCTGAATTTACACAATGTTAGGACGATTTGAGCTGTTAATTTATCTGGCTCATGTTTAATTTTTGATTTGGAACTTAGTTATTGTGGATTTTTGTTTTTTGTTTTTATTTTGGGGCAAATTGAAGATTAAGTTTAATTTGATTTGAAGCTGAATTTATACAATGGTAGGACGATTTGAGCTGTTAATTATCTGGGTGAAGTTTGATTTTGAGGTTTGAAGGTGAATTATAGTGGAAATTTTATGATTTTTGATTTGGGAGGAAATTTGAACTGTATGTGTGTAGGTGACGTCGGCGTACGGGAATAATTATCATTCGTCGGATAAAGTGGACTCCGGGCAGTTTGCGTTTACGGCGGTCGAAGCCGGGGATTATATGGCGTGTTTTTGGAGTGAGGAACAAAAGCCGCCGGCGACTGTGACGGTTGATTTTGATTGGAAGAGTGGTGTTGCTGCGAAAGATTGGGGCAGTGTTGCCAAAAAGGGTTCCATTGATGTAAGTTCGTGTGCTTTTTGTTGGCTAACTTGTTTGTTACGCTGATTGTTTTGAATTTGTTCTGTGTTGAAAGTTAGATCCTTTTTGTTATTTGTGTTCTAGACATGCGATTTTCGTGAGGTGTAGGTGCATTATTCAGGAAATGGGATGTCGATTTAGTGGTTAAACATGTTAGGTAGGCACGAGGGGTGGCCAAGTTGATAATGTACCCAAGAGTTGTGGGGTTGGGAATGTGAAGATCGGCAAATCTGTATGCAAATTGTGGTTTTTGAGTGGTAGTAGTAATACAAATTGTCGAGGGTTGGAAGGAGCATGAGCATGAGCATGAGCATGAGAGACTCCAAAGCTATTAAATTTAACCTTTGGCAAGTAGTTTGAGTAGAATCCCGTGTTTCTTGACCTTGTGTTTGTGGTACTGTGGTAGTCGTTCAAGCTGGACACCAAGATCATGTATGGCGTTAGATTGAGGCCTGTTTGAGGCCCTAGTTTCTTTACATACTGTCATTGCAATGTGAACGGATGCCCTAGTTTCTTGAAACACGGTTTTAAGTGGTGAAGGCTCATGTAGCTGACAGTGGAAGCCACTTTGGGAGGAGATAATGATTACAAAAAGTAATATGATCTTTGTACTATGGGGAGGATGTGTTTTATCTTGTGTTGGTTTAGAAACAATTTGCTTTTGTAGGCTGTTAGTCAGTTATTGACTTTGATTGCCAATGTCTCGAAATGGTGGGGACTGGGGTATTAGGAGCTAAGTGGTGTGGCATATTGTAGGTGAAGAAAAGCTAGGTTCTTTTTCATCATTTGAGAAGGTTAAGGGATCCATGTCAGAAAGAGGAATTGTTAGATAGATTCTTATGCTTCCATTTTATGAACTATTGTCTGGTGTGATGCCTGGTTATTCGTGGTGATTGTTCTTGTGGCTTTGGAATATAACAGAGAAAACCAAAATTGCTTTAAACCCATTTATGTATTTTCTAGCGTATGGTTATCCTGTGTACTTGTCATTTGAGAGTGGCGTATGTTCTAATTCCATTTCCCCTTGGAGAAGGCTAGTAGGCTACACATGCATTTAGGTTGTGTTCGGTTTGGTTTAATGCCATAGGGTTCCTAGAATGCAGGGGAGGAAACGAAAGGACAAGTAGAGGTGTGTAACTAACTACATAATGTAATGCATGTTTGATCGGATGTATTACTCATTACATGTATTGAATCTTCTTTAATACAAATAAGTTAGAAAAGTTGGGGGATAGTTCAGAAATATGTTTAGGGAGGTGTAATTAAGTGTAGGTTTAGACGGTTTTAAACGCAATGTTCATTTCATGCTTCCAACAATAGCTTGTACTAATGGGAATTGTTCAAGTTCAACCCATGTAACCACCATTATATGGCTAGAGGCAATCAATTACACTCCAGTACTCCATACCTCCTATTTAGCCATTTTATGTGGGGAAAAGTGCGTCTGCCTAATCTTGAGTGTGTTAGAGATTACTATTACATTATATATAAGAATTGAGAAATCCTCTGTCCGCATTGACTTGTCTGGTCTATGGCTGTTCGATCAAAATCATGAAGGGTGTGTTTACATCAAAACTTTAGGGTTTTCTACTCTGGTGGGGGCATGCGTGATACAAGAAGGATGGATGATATTGAATTTCGTGATTTTGATAACTGCAAGACAGAGATAAAGAAGTTTTGTTCCAACACAACGAAATCAGTTTAAGTGAAAGAGACTAAATTAGATGTATTTCTTTTTGACCAGATTATGGAATTAGAGTTGAAGAAGCTGTTGGATACAATAAACAACATTCACGAGGAGATGTTCTACCTTCGGGATAGGTGAGTTTCTCCTCCTCTTCTTACATTCAAATGAGAAAGGATCACTGCAATGTATATTCTTCAGCTCCCTAATAAGGTATTCGCTATGTCTAATTTATGTTATTGTCATTGTCACTTCCAGGGAAGAAGAGATGCAAGCTTTGAACAGATCAACCAATTCCAGAATGTATTGGTTGGGTTTCCTTTCACTTGTCGTGTGCTTGTCAGTTGCGGGCTTGCAAGTATGGCATTTAAAGACCTTTTTCGAGAGGAAAAAGCTACTTTAAATTCAAGAACATCCTCTTAACAATTTTCACCTTCATCTCTGTAAAATTCTTAAGCCCTTACTGTTACACAGAATGTTTTGAATAGTCAATCAGCGTAATTTATGTTTTCCATATGACTTTTCTCTACAAAATTCTGTGTTAGTTTTGTATCGATTGCGTATCTGTAGAGAGCCAAGGGTTCAAGTGGTCTCATAACTCTTTTGTCTCTTAAGGTGCGAATGTGCTATATATGTTCATGTAATCCAAACTCAACCTCCTCCCAATTTGTTAAGTTTGGATTTTCATGGAGTTTTATGCTAGGGGTTTGCATTTTGGTTCACCAAACCGAACTGCACATTGAGTTAGGTTAACCTGAATTTTGGTTAGGTACAGCTCAAGCTGAAACCGACTTGTCCCCTTCGGGTTGTTAATCGTTTAAGATGCGTGAGGGAGAGTTAATGTCAATTGCTGCGCTTGCAGACCTGTTCTTATTTCAAGCTCAAATTTGGGTCGCCCTTGTTTGTCTCTCTTTAAATGAGATGCTGGATACCCAAATAACACATTGTCTGAATGATCTTAGTGAACACACTCAAAGGTCTACTATAAAGAGGATGTCGAAATCTGTTTTGGAACTTTAGATCTAATCTTATTTGATTGCTCCTAATCTGATCTGAACTAATTTAAATGATTCTGAACTGATCTGTTCTAATCTGAATTAGTTCAAAAATTGATTGAATTTCAACGAATTAGTATCGATAATGGACCAAATTCATTGATCGTTATTTGAGCAATTA
This sequence comes from Spergularia azorica, assembly GCA_038382645.1. Lineage (NCBI taxonomy): Eukaryota > Viridiplantae > Streptophyta > Magnoliopsida > Caryophyllales > Caryophyllaceae > Spergularia > Spergularia azorica. Next base: position 6,635 of record JBBYHQ010330802.1, read on the forward strand.
TGATTTGATCTGATCTGATTTGAAATACTCTGATTTGATTTGATCTGATTTGAATGACTTTGAACTGATCTGAATACTACTTTTACTAAGTCCTATCAAACAGAGCCTTAATCAACAATAAACAAACAAATCCCATATACTTTGTGGTTTTAAACTCTTGAACCGGGTTTTTCGGGTTTTGCTAGTAAAAGAAAGTTACCTGGGATTTAGTGGAGAAACAGTTACAGGATGCTAGATATCAACCGAAGAAATTGACTGATTTTAAGACATGTCACGGCCAGCTCTCTTTCAGCTGTCATTACGACTTGGCTTAGGACTGACGATGATCGTGTTTACCATTAATAGATTTAAAATAGAATGTCAAAGGGCAAGTACTTCAAAAATTTATCAAGTAGCTCATCAGAAATTCAGTATACCAGAAGAAGAATTCCCTTCTTCAGTCTGACTACACAAGAAACTTTTCTGCAATGACCATCTCAGGTCGCCCGATCCCGGAAAATTTAAGCTTTTTGATCTGCATACAGAGAAGGATTTGTTCTGTTTAGCATATTAACTTGTCCGGATATCGTGAATAAACATTTTTTGTTCAGCTGGAAGTCAGAAAACAGAGAAATTCTCATTTCTGAAGTTATGAAATGAGCTAAGATGATGCATATCCATGTGATTCTGCCTTTGTTGGTCAGAAAATTGGTACTGCTGATACTCGTCCTTGGCCTGCTTGGATGTACGCGGGCTGCGACTTCAGTGGCTACTCCTCAGTACGTCAACTACAAGTGCCCAAAGAAAGACACCTACAGCGCAGGAAGCGCATTCCAGGCAGATCTAAATGACACCCTTTTCACTGAGCTACCTGCCAGGGCCTCCTTGGTTCGGTTCTTTAACATAACCAAGGGCACAGGCGAGGATCAAGTCTATGCGCTTTATTACTGCAGTGGTGATGTTGATACCGATACTTGTCATGACTGTGTGCAGGCTGCAGCAAAGAAGATAACAAGTCTGTGCGATTCTTTGAAAGAAGGAATTGTTTGGTTTCTGGAATGTACGTTACGATATGCCAACCGCAACATTTTCTCCCTTGATGACGAAGCTCTCTTTACTTACTACTACAATACATCTAGTATTCTGAACGAATATCATCTTGATCCATATCAAAAGACATTTGACAGCACAATGGATGCTGTCATCTATCAGGCTGCTTATAGTAACGGAACCCTGCCAGGTTTCGCCACAAAAGAAGCTAATCTCTCGTCCTCTGAGATACTACGTGGCCTGGCTCAGTGCACTCCTGATATCACTGGTGACCCGTGTTTCAGATGTCTGACAGCCGCCCTCAGGCTAAGGGATACATGGTCCACTAATATTGTATTTCTTCCAAGCTGCTTTATCAGATACGACTTCTTTGGATCATCATTGCCACTTCCACCTTCTTCACAGCCTCGGCCACCCATACGAGGTAAGGGACCTGTAACAAACATACTCGTATGTAATTATTAAGTAAAATAAGTTTACTTACCAGTGTTATACAGAGTTCTAATGATCATTTGCATGTGTCAGCTGTCCACATCGCCCTCATTGTTGCTGTACCTGTTGTGCTTGTTATACTGGCTGTAGTTGGATGCCCTTGGTTATGGAGACGCTGTTCAGAAGGTAACTATTTCAGTGGCTGTATACATACACGCCTTTGAATCGATTATTTCTTATGCAATATGAATCACGTCACATGGAATTCCTGAAAATTCTATATGATCTGTCTATCCCCCTTGTAACCTTTGTTACAATTGTGTGTCTAGTAAGACGTCCTGATGAAAATGGAAATAATCCTCCTGATGGGCAACCACGTCATAGCGAAGACAGGGTCCACGGATTGCCAAGGTACACCTTCTCGCAAGTCCAGCAAATGACCAACAGGTTTGAGAAAGAGCTAGGTAAAGGCGGTTATGGAGTAGTTTATCACGGTGTCTTATTAGATGGCTCTAGAGAAGTTGCTGTCAAGGTGCTCAGTGAGGCAGATGCCCCAAAGCAATTTAGCAATGAGGTTTGCGTCTTCTGACCGATCCTGAGTTAAAATTTCTGTTAGGTGGTGAAGCAGAACATTGATGTTTTGGTGCAGATCAATGTGTTCGTTAGGATTTCTCACAAGAACTTGGTTTCTCTACTTGGATACTGTGAAGACGGGACCAAATTGGCACTGATTTACGAGTTTATGAACAAGGGGGACTTGAGAGCGTATCTGTCAGGTGAACCATGTGTTATACATTTGAATATATCTGAATAATCATATTCTCTTCCCGGTCAAGACAACTAATTTTCTGTCCGAATGATCAGAGAATGCAGGTTCGCTAAGCTGGACAGCGAGACTAAACATTGCTATTGGCACAGCTGAGGGTCTGAACTCTGGGATATATGTACTTGTAGCATAAGATTTGATTGCGAAATGATTAAAGCTAATTCTAACTACTAGAATCTATGTTGCAGGATTGCAGTACCTGCACAATCATGGCGAAGACCAGATAGTGCACAGAGATGTGAAACCTGCTAATATACTGCTGAAACTGGTAAATGGTGAACTCCAAGCAAAAGTTGCGGATTTTGGTTTAAGTAAGATCTTCCCGGCTGAAGATGTCACCACTTTACTAACACGAGTCGTAGGAACCCACGGTTATACTGCTCCTGAGTAAGTGATTTCCAACTCTGATTTACTCGGTTTTCCTCCCCCCTTTTAAAGTTTGCTATTTTAGTTTTACTGTAATGTGATACTGTCCTGCTTTTCCTTTCCGTTACCATTGCTTTACTCTCTATAACAAACAAAGCAAAAAAACCCATTAAATCTCATTAGAGTCTACAATTATCAATTCTGTATGCTAAGTTCCTAAGAAAGATTAAATGTCGCGACTGATAGGTACTTTACATCCGGCCTGTTGAACGCGAAAGCTGATGTTTACAGCTTCGGGGTTGTCCTGCTAGAGCTAATCACAGGCATAGCGCCACGCATAGGGTTTAATTTGGTTGAATATTTCGAGAAGTTATTTGAAGCAGCAAATCTCGAAAGCATACTGGATCGGAGACTGCCAAAAGATTTGAATAACAGTTCTGTTTGGGGGGTAACAGAACTAGCTAGATCATGTATTAAAACAGATGAGAAAGAAAGGCCAGACATGTGGGAAATCGTCGTGAGACTGAAGGAGTGCTTAAATATGGAGATTGATAAGAATGCAGGGAGTTCTAGCAATGGTCATACTTCAATGGAAATGATCGGTGCAGTTTCTTCAGATTCCATTACAAAAGGCCCAGAAGCGCGATAGTGTAGTATCTAGATACAAGCATGTAGTAGCGTACATTAAACCCCCTATATCTCGCCATAAGCGGGAGCCTTAAGGGTACTGAGGTAATGTGGTTTTTGTTGATGAGATAATGACAAATAGACAACCAGTCTACAAATTAAACTCTAGTAACAAATGATTGAACTGGATTTTTGGAGAAAATTCTCTTCCAGATGTTCTGGATAATTATTTTCTTTATTTGTTTGAGTACACGGAAGAATAAAGTTCTCGAGTTCAAACCTTGAAAGGTAATCCACGCATAAAGACTCAATTGAAATGACACATGACTCAAGTAGTTAGCCAGACTGAAGGGCTCGAGCTCAAACCTTGAAAATGCATCAGTATTGAACTAATGAAGGAGAGTTTTCCTCCCAATGTGATCTTTGCTAGAACTAGCTAGATCATGTCTTACAACAGACGAGAACGTAAGGCTAGACATCTGAGAAATTTTTGTGAGACTGAAGGAGTGCTTAAACATGGAGATCATATGCAAAATAGTTTCTTTACCAACTTTTGAAAATTATGTTAGACAAATAAATATATGCTTTTATGAGTTATTTTAATTTCCATACTTTTGAAAAAACTTTAATTTCAATTTTTTTTATTTGGTCAGTTTTTCCAACTCTGGAGACCAACTCTGGAGAAAAAACGGGATTATTTGAGTCTCGTTGCATTTTTCTTTCTATACCAAGTATGTCATGTGAAGTTTTTCTTATATCAATTTGGTGAAGCCTTGTATTTTCTTATACCCATTTGGTCATTTGGCTAGAGAAGGAGATACAGGAAAGTACACCAATTTGGCTATTTAGCAGGATAAAAGACATTGACTGATTTCTTGGCCATCACTCAATCAGCTGTCAGTAGTAGGACTTGGCTTAAGACTGAAATTAATCGGGTTTACCATTAATAGGATTTTAAGAGAATGTCAAAGGGCAAAGTACTTAAAAATTACCAGAAGAAGCATTCCTTGTTTATGACTTCACAAGGAAGTTTTCAACAATGACTATCTCAGGTCGCCTGATTCCGAAAATGTTAAGCTTTTTGATGTGCATATAGAGAAAATTTCGTTTTGTTTAGCACGTCAAATTGTCCAGGAAATCGTCAATAACATTTCTGATCCACAACAATTTAGAGTTTATTAGATATGTCAGCTAGAAGTCAGTAAACATAGATATTATTCTGCATTTATGCAGTTTTGAACTGATCAGCTAGGATTATGCATAAATTGCATATTCATTTGATTGTCCCTTGGTTGGTTAGAAAATTGGTACTGCTGATACTACTCCTTGGCCTGCTGGTATGTATGCGTGCCGCGCCTTCAGTGGCTGCTCATGAATGCGTCACCTACAAGTGCTCTGATGGAGACATCTTGAGCTTCGAGTGCCCAAAGAAAGACACCTACAGTGCAGGTAGCGCGTTCCAGGCAGATCTGAATTACACCCTTTTCACTGAGCTCCCAGACAAGGCCTCCTTGGGTAGGTTCTCTAACTACAGCAAGGGCACAGGCGAGGACCAAGTGTACGCGCTTTATTACTGCAGTGGTGATGTTGATTTCGAAGATTGTCATGACTGCGTGCAGGCTGCAGCAAAGAAGATAACAAGTGAGTGCCATTCTGTAAAAGAAACTTCGGATTATAAATATATATACTCCAATAAAACTGATGATAATCTGAACGATTATCATCTTGATCCATATCAAAAAACATTTGACAGCACAATGGATGCTGTCATACATGAGGCTGCTTCCAGTAAGGGAAGCCTGCCTGGTTTCGCCACAAAAGAAGCTAATCTTTCGTCATCTGAGACACTACGCGGCATGGCTGTTATGGGCCGAAATTTACTCAACCAGCAGACCAGAGTTCAGCCCAGTCCACTATCCAGCAGAATCAGAAAGCAGTTGGCCTTTAGATAAAGTCTTATTTATTTGAATGAGTCAAACACGATAAATCAGCTTGGAAAAGAGGTTGAAGCGGTTGAGAAAATAGTGGAGACTTCCCAGCAACTGTCCGTGACTATTTCAAAGCCCATGAAATGACCCATGATGACCATGAAGCGAGGAAAGGGGGAAGTGGACAGAAGTTGACGAGAAGTGGACGGAAAACACGATTCCCTTAACCAAAAACAGCCGGAGATCAAGATAAAAGGCTGGGCACTTCACAAGAAAGGGCAGACGACTTTTACTCAGAATATATTCACAAAAATACTCTAGCATCTCAATTCCTTGTATACAATTAATCATCAAAATCTTAGTGAAGCTCTTCAAAGGCGGGACACAGATTCCCCCCGTGGTTTTTTCCTTATTCATAGGGTTTTCCACGTACAAAATCCCTTGTGTTATTATTTGCAATCATTTACAGCATTCATCTCATCGTATATAGTTAGCAAAATAATTAATCGAAGGTAAACTAGGCAAGTAGAACGTCAGTCAGACCAGCTGTTTTTCACCAAAACAATGGCTCAGTGCACTCCTGACATCATTGGAGACCCGTGTATCAGATGTCTGACAGCAGCTCTCGGGAAAAGGGGTTCATGGGATTATACCGTCGTATTTCTTCCAAGCTGCTTTCTCAGATTCGACTTGTTTGAATCAGAAAAACTTACACCTCCTTCACAGCCTACTAGATCATCTCGACGAGGTATGAGACTCGTAACATGTCTACTTGTTAAGCAAAGGAAGTTTGGTTATCAGTCTTATACAGAATATATACTATTTTTCCGTTTTCTATGATCATTTGTGGCAGTGTTATACATCGCCCTCCTAGTCGTGGTACCTGTTGTGCTCGTTGTATTGTCTGTAATTGGATGCCCTCGGTTATGGAGACGCAGTTCAAAAGGTAAACCTGAATGCTATTTCAGTGGCTGTATACATTATTACTTTTATTAATTTTTTTCTAAAGTAATTCGGATCATATATGTCACTTGGAATTCCCGAAAATTCTATATGAGATCTGTCTATCCTTTCTGTAACCTTTGGATGCAATTGCGCGTCTAGTTACTAATTAACATCTTTGCTCATCTGTTCTAGGGGTCTGTATTCACAATTTCATATTGATACAATATTTTGTCTGTAGGAGTGCCTGATGAAAATGGACAGAATCATGACAATCCTCCTGATGGGCAACCACGCAGTGGTGAAGAGAGGGTGCACAGATTGCCAAGTTACACCTTCTCGCAAGTGAAGCAAATGACTAACAGGTTTGAGAAACAGCTTGGTAAGGGCGGTTATGGAGTAGTTTATCACGGTGTCTTATTAGATGGCTCGAGAGAAGTTGCTGTCAAGGTACTCAGTGAGGCAGATGCTCCAAAACAATTTAGCAATGAGGTTCTCGTCTTTTGACTGATACTGAGTTAAATTAAGAAACCTGTAAGTATAGTCTGTGATATAGCTTGATGGTGAAGCAGAACAATAATGCATATTTTGGTGCAGATCAATGTGTGTGTTAGGATTTCTCATAAGAACTTAGTTTCTCTACTAGGATACTCTGAAGACGGAACCAAATTAGCACTAATTTACGAGTATATGGACATGGGAGACTTGAGAGCGCATATGTCAGGTGAACCATCTGTTATACATTCGAATATATCTGAATGTAATCATGTTCTCTTCTCGGTCAAGACGACTAATCTATATGTCTACATGATCAGACAATGCAGGTTCGTTAAGCTGGACAGCGAGACTAAACATTGCTATTGGCACAGCTGAGGGTCTGAACTCTAGGATATATGTGCTTGTGTTCAATTTTTGCATCACATTTGATTGCGAAATGATTAAAGCTGAGTAAAACTTGTATGTTGCAGGATTGCAGTATCTGCACAATCATGGCGTAGACCATATAGTGCACAGAGATGTGAAACCTGCTAATATACTGCTGAAACTCGTAAATGGAGAACTCCAAGCAAAAGTTGCGGATTTTGGTTTAAGATCTTACCTGCTGCAGATGTTACCACTTTACAAACACGAGTCGTAGGTAGCCATGGTTTTACTGCTCCTGATCTTTTTCCGCCTCTTAAGTTAGCTTATTTTAGTTTTACTGTAGTGTGATACTGTCCTGTTTTTTCGTTAGTACTTTACGACATTGATCAATTCTGTATGCTAAGTTCCTAAGAAAGTTTAAATGTCGCAACTGATAAGTACTATACGACTGGCCTGCTAAACGCGAAAGCTGATGTTTACAGCTTCGGGGTTGTCCTGCTAGAGCTAATCACAGGCATAGCGCCACGCATAGGGTTTGTTGAGCCTGCAGCGGATATTTGGCTTCGAGAGAATAATATGAAATTATCTACTCACAGAATAAATTGCTAACAA
>JBBYHQ010330811.1:0-14260 GCA_038382645.1 Spergularia azorica
TAAATAGACTTCTTCTATGCTCATATGTAATGCAAGAATTCAAGAAAAAGAATAACAATCAAGTTTCATATCAATCAGCTACAAAAATGTAGCCCCAAAATTCCAACATGTTAGAAATTAAGGAGTAATCTAGAAAACTCTAGAGTATCATTGAATGTTTTAGATATCAAGAAAAGGTATAGAACATTCTAGTAACTAGCATTCTAGAATATTTATTAGATAGCATGAGAGTCTAGAAATAGACTTCTTCTATGCTCATATGTAATGCAAGTATTCAAGAAAAAGAATAACAATCAAGTTTCATATCAATCAGCAACAAAAATGTAGCCCCAAAATTCCAAACATGGTATCAGAGCGCCGGGCGATCCTTTTAGGGTCACGGTGTCTCAATTTCACCAAAAAAAAAAAAAACAAAGCAAAAAAAAAAAAAACAAAAGATCGATGGTTGATGACACGGGCATCAACACAAACAAACAAACACCTATTTTGATGGCCGATGACACGGGCATCGACCGGAACAAACAAAAAAGTTGTGTCGGGGTGACAAGGACCCCTACGCAAGAAAAATGATGTTGGTGACATGAGCATCAACGAAAAAAAAAAAGGAATCTGCAAGGTGGGCGACAAGGGCCCCGCAGCAGAAGAAAAGCGGTGAAGATCAAGGGCACCCATACAAGATAATAGAAGGAAAAAAGAAGGGGAGCAGATGTCCGGTGACACGGGCCCCATGGAAGAAGAGAAAGCTCAAGAGTTTTCAGATTAAGGGGGAGTGTTAGAAATTAAGGAGTAATCTAGAAAACTCGAGAATATCATTGAATGTTTTAGATATCAAGAAAAGTTATAGAACATTCTAGTAACTAGCATTCTAGAATATTCATTAGATAGCATGAGAGTCTATAAATAGACTTCTTCTATGCTCATATGTAATGCAAGAATTCAAGAAAAAGAATAACAATCAAGTTTCATATCAATCACCAATAAAAATGTAGCCCCAAAATTCCAACAGCAGGAAATGAAAAAAATGCATGAACGCCTAGATAGGATACTGGGCCAATTGAGGAAGTTGCTCCGAATGGCCACGCGGATTCACCATTTGTAGACACCATTTTGTAGGAATACCTAACAAGTTCAAGGTCCCTAACATGAAGACTTATGATGGAACCACAAATCCACATGAACATGTTGCTAGGTACAAACAAAAATGTTCACCATTCCTATTCCAAGTAACATTAGGGAGGGGTGCATGTGTAAAGGGTTCGTATCTAGGCGTTCATGCATTTTTTTCATATTAAAATGGTTAATCAACTTACCCAATGGGACAATCACACCATTCGCAAAATTGATCCACATTTTTCACCACCAATTTGCAACAAGTAAGAAGTTGGAGAAGCGCACATGAGATTTGTACCGTATTGTTCAACAATGTGGTGAATCAAAAAAAAAAAAATCAGGAGCTTCAATGCGGGAGAAGATCTTGATCTTGGATAAGTTGATGAATCACTGGATACATGATAGAGACCGTGTAGAATACTAGAAATATGAAGAGATAATGATTAAACAAGTCACGAGACTTTTGTAGGTAGAAAGCCCTTGTGAATAAGGGAAAAAACCACCGGGGGATGACTTTGTCCCACGAAGTATTTGACTAGATGCGTTGTATACTTTTATGTAGCGTATACCTACTTCTTAAAACCCTAGGCTAGGAATACAAGAGTAGGAGTATAAGATTTCAAATATAAGTGTATGAATATGATTATGGGTGTTGAAAATGATCCTCCTTTGTCGTGCAATCTCCTTTTATAGCTGCTCCATTGCTAGTAACTAGTTCACATCATTATTGCTTCTTCCTTGAATCTCTCCCTCCCGCTCCAAGATTCAACATTTATCCTCCTTATATGCATATAGAATTTATCTTCTTCATAATGTCCATATTCAATAGCCACCTTTAATTGTAAAATATCTTCATTATTGCTGTTGTTATCTTTATAACTGATAAAGAATTAATAGTAAAAACCGTTGTTGACTCATTAAAACAATCTAGGGTCTTCCTATGCAGAAACCGTTGCTACAGGCTGGGTCCAGCTTTCGGCAGGCTGGATCCAGTTTTGAAAATTCATTCCCCAACAAGCACCATTTAAACCTTTCTGCCATTGTTGTGGTTGTGAGTACGTCACCATTTGCCACAGATAAAGCCATAGGACAGGTTTTCTTGATTTTCCACCCAAACTTCTTTGCAGTGTTCACATCCCAGAAGTTGTGGCTACTTCCGGAGTCAATTAGGATACTGAATGGGTTTTACCCTATGTCTGGTAGGCTGTGATGGTGCTAGTCATGGCATTTAGAGAGATAAAGGGTGATAATTGTTATGTCACAAGCTACTTTTGACAAAATTCATCTACATTATCAGTAAATTTCAAATACTGTCACCATCTCCACCTCCATCCAGCAATGGTGACTACTTCAATGCAATGCAGTTGTGCCTTGCAATTATGGGTACGGCTCCATTTCTCATTACAGTTGAAACATAGATGATTTGGTCTCCTTCTATTGAGCTCCTGCTCACTGAACTTTGTAGTTGTGGTTCTTGGGGCAAAATTTCTGCTAAAGTTGCCATTACTGGTAAAACTAGAAGTAGAATTGAAGGATAAATTCTGACTAGATTTCTCTACAATTTCAGGTTTCTTCCTATGGAAGGAAGAAGTGGTAGCTTCCTGCAGTTTTGCCAATGCAAAAGCATCTGTGAGAGTTGCAGGTTTAAGCATTCTCACAGGGTGTTTTATGTCACCATCCAGTCCACTCAGGAAGCCGCTGAAAGCCTGCTTTTCTCACAGGTTTGTCTTGTCTAACAACCCATCAAATTTCTAAAATTTCTTTTGAAAGTGTTTCAATATTCCTAAATGGTTCACACCGTTTTTGAAAAATTTGGCATACACAAGACGGTTACAGGATGACGATTCATGTTAGCCGACCCCAAATCATTTTGGGAATAAGGCTTGGTTGTTGTTGTTGTTGTTGTTGTTGTTGTTGTATGCCTCTACAGAACCCCTTTGTCTCCGCTTCATTAACTCGGAAATTGGGTCATCAAAAGCCTTGGCACCAAAATTTGCAGTAATTTTCTGCTTACACTCATCCCAACTAGGCCAATAGTCCAATACCCAATTTCCCTAGTTTTAAACAGAGACTGATGCCACAAGATTGCCTTACCCCTCAAATGCATAGATGCCATCATAACTTTCATATGTGCAGAAGTTTTATCCACATCAAAAAATTGTTCACACTGATATAACCAACGCTGAACATCTTCACCAAAAAAACTTAGGAAATTCAAGTATAGGAGCATACTTAAGAGTGTTTTCCTGCTGATGTTGCTGATGCTGCAGGTTCCTGTGCCGATTCTCCAGAAAACCTCCTCGATTTCCTGCAGAACTTCTTTCCAGATTCCCAATCCTGGTACTGTACCCTGCCAACTGCCAAGCATTTGCTCCAGTTTAGCATTCATTTCTTCCAATGTGCGCTGCTGCAATACTGCTGCGGCCTGTGTCTCAGCTTTGTCCTGCTGAATCCTTGAGCAACATCATCTACAGCCGCCTGAACATTAATCAAACCTTCTCCCTGACTCTTTACAACCTCCTCCATTGAATTTTCTAAGTTCTTGTTACTTCTAGAAGTTGCAATAGTATTTGATTGAATTTCTGGGTAATCTTGTAAAAAACAGAAAGATTTCGTGGAGATGTGTGAAGAACCTTAAAATTTGGGTTTGATTTTGCGGAATTTGTGATCAATGGTGATCCGGAGTATCCCAGGAAGGAAACTCGAATACCAGGTGTAATGAACAACTTAGGATTACCAGATTTACGAAGATAACTTAGAGGTTGTTTTATTTACGATTAAAATTAAAAGAATACAGAGGAGAGAAAATCAGTGTAATAATCAGAGATTGCAACACTGATCAGAGATGTGATAATGACTTGAAATCTAACTATTTATACAAGAAAAGCTGTTATCTTCCCTTAATTGACTAACTGACTTCCCCACCTTATTTTCCCAACAGAGATTTGTTACTCTAACAAACTTCTAACTGATTGGGGTTGACGTGGCATAGCTGAGGTGGCCTGGCATTTGTCTCGTAACGTCCAACTTTTTCAAACAACCATCTTCTTAAAAAAAAAAGATTGTTAACAACCACCTTATATTATACTTCTTCTATGGTATTTACACCTTACCCTCTTTTGCCGCCACACAACCGCCACCCACCACCTCCTACCACCTCCAAACCCTTATCTCAGCCAACTTAACACTTTCCCACCTGGTTTTACACTTGAATAAATTTTAAACCCCTAAACAAATCTAATTAGCCTAAAATTAGAGATTTGACTGGGTTTTGACTTTCTTTACTTATTTAGCCCCAATCGCATACCCACCAACATTCTAGTTTCAGGGTTAATATATCATCATGATTCAAGCATGCATACAAATCTGGGTTAGATATTAATCAGTCATTCATTATTTCACAGGATCACTAGCCAATGGAGGCGGTGCGATTCTCGAAGCAATTTTCATTTCGGGTCATCATGTGCAGCCTCTCTATGTTTCAATAGGGGTAAGACTGGCGTGCATCCGACCCCCCCTTACCCTGCCTTATGGCGGGAGCCTTTAAGCCACTGGGGTAAAGATGTTGTTGTGAAGTTGCGTCATGCCAAAGGTAGACAAATCAGGGCTAAAACTAAAAGTCGAGTAAGTGCAGCATAAACCGAATGTCTTCAAAACAAAAATTGCCTATGGTTGAACTTGCGTCCATAGAGTTTTAAACTTTCTCTTAGAGCAAGTAAGAAATAATTCCTCTGTCTGAGATGAACTACAAACTCAAAGATATTTAAATCGATGATAACCTTTACCAATAGTATGTGTTATTTGCAACATTAATTTTGAACTCGAGAACAATACCAGTTACTCAATGTGGTAAACTCACCAGCATAAGGAACCAACATGTTTGCATCTTGAACTAACGCACCAATCCTTAGCTGCATGTTTATGCATCGCGTCTGTGCAATACCAACAGCCCACATAAACCTTTCAGGATCACGAGCCAAACGCTTTATTTTAAGCGGCGCAGCAGAGTGCTGTTGAAGTAGAATTTATCAGGAAAGAGAAAAAATACCTAATTAACAATAAATAGCTGTATAAGTTTTACCATAAAACTTGGAAGGGAGAGAGCCGAAGTACCCAGTTCTTTTCCCAGAATTCTAGAGCGCGGTGTTGTTGTTCTCTCATCGATAATTGAAGACTTTGATCCTGCAACTCCTGTAAATCTTCCTGTGACAATTGAAAGTCATATAGATATGGTCATCCATTAGAGCATAAACAATTATATACAGCCAGACAGCCAATTCAATTGCAAGATTACTTCCACAAGCCAAAAGGCCAAAGCAGCAGATTTTTACAATATACTCCCTCCGTTCAGCTATTAAACGCGTAGGGCCATTACACATTTTTAAGAAAAAATAGAATGAAGAATGAGCTTTTAGGCCCACTTGATGTAAAATTACAATATACTAGTTGCTGCTGGCTGCTCTTGACCCCAGTGTGTCAACTTGCATTCTCAACCAACAAACCAATAAAGTAGGGGCATTTTGGCATTTATCTTTACAAATAAGGGAAGATTCCAAGTAGGAAATATAATTTTGAACACCTAAAAATGGGAAGTATGAAGTTTATAGCCAAACAGAGTAGATACAAGATAGCAACATAAAGCCACTGAGCAAACTCTTTCTCCAGATATTTGAATTTACCATTTACCATTATCATTATATAGCTTAAATCACAATTGTGAATTGTGATCTATAGAAGGCTGCAAGAGAGTTTGCAAAGATTTCCACATTGTGGAACAAATGGCTTATGCTGACAAGTGGTTTTTATCGTACTTATAAGTAATAGAGGATATTATTAAAAGGACACCAAAGGGGCTGACTTCGATGTTCAGAAAGACAACAAGGGGATGACACCCATGTGTAAAGCAGGCTGAATGGTTAAACTATCAAATTATCATCGAAAGCAGTAACTTACCTACAAAAAGAAGAAAATCAAGAGTCGGAGTGTCGATGACAATGCAGCAAAATTGAACTTTTGACGAATACAAACAATATCATGAAACATATGATGAGCCAATATAATCAAAAGGCACACCCAAAGCCAATTGTTTGTGGCAGCTATCTCAAAAAGAATTGTATACCAGTCGCTGCAGAAGACGAATGAAACCAGATAGAGTAACATTGTTTTGGTTTCCCACTACCAGCCCTATCAAAAGGTTTCTTCTTGTGCTTGGATTTAAAGAAAACACACTTGCAGTTGATAGTTTTCGCTTGAGCCGCTGTTAGTTAATCATTGTATTTTGTGTAAGTTTATCCCCAGAAGACACCTACTTGAAAATCTTTGTGTGCTTCGTGAAGGACAGCAGAAGTGGTATCTGTAAGAAGCACTAAAAAAGGGATTTCAGCCTGTCCTGTGAATTTTTTTTAATAATGTAGCCAGGGTTTCTCTCGAGGGTATTGGCCTTCCTGTTGTATTAAACAGTATTCAGCAAAGTCTGCATGGATCCTGGGGCCACAATCAAGAGAGCTGAATACAACCTTCACAACTGAGCTTGGGATATTGATCAAAGTAGACTCTAAGCTTTAGTTTGTCAAACTATCACATTTTAATGACACTCTTTCCCAAGTTACAGCAATTTCCTCACAATTTTATATAGAAGTACATTACTCCATAATCTACATATTAGTTGGCCATGAGTTTGAGGAGAGACTTAAATTGATTTGCCCACTACATTGAGAGTGTTCTCTGAGGTTATATCTTGTATTATTTTATCTTATGGTTAATTTCGTAAGACAAACAAAATCAGGGAACACTATTGTAGCTTAATTATGATATGATATCTCTCATAAAGTCACAATTAATGGAGGTATTGAGGTATGGACTTTCCTTCACTTTACTTCACATGTTCATTACAACCCACCATAACCTAGCAAGGCAGTCTTAGAAACGAAGAGGACAGTAAAAACCTCGCCCCCCCCCCCTTTTGAGTAGAATGTTCTTTATAATTCTTCCCAATCTGTGAGCAATCTTACATAAAACATTGCCAACTCAACCTCCAGTTCAGCACAACCAATAGGATGGAAAGTAGCCGTCTAGGCCCGTAATCCTTCTGAAGGGTTAAAGAAGAGGAAGGCATGGTGACTAAGGTAAGGGAAGCATCTCATATGAACATATCACAAGCTCCTTAATATCTATTCTACATAAAGAAGAAACGTTGACATAGTTTGGAGATTGCATCCCCAGGCAAGAATATTCTTCATCGTTGTCACTCAAATCATTGTTGCCCTATCTATCGATTACTGTTTAAGCCAGAGAAAGTCTTACTATAAGGTTACGTTTGGTTGGAATTAATAAGCATTACAATGTAAAGGATGAAACTAGTACAAAAATGTGAGAATTATGAGGGAGAAAGAGGACTCACAAGGGTAGAAAGTAATTGATTACATCCACTGATGTAATGACAATCACATGGGTTTTAGTTAGCAAAGATGATGATTACCTTGATATCAATGGAGATCTCATAACATTGTAATGACGATTACACCCAACCCCTCTCAATCCTCCATTTTTGGGCCCACCCTTGTAGCCAAACAAGCGCTAGTACTTGGGCCCTTAGTAGATGATTACAAATTGTAATGCAAATCGGTAAAGTTAATTACATATGTAAAAGATTTTGTCATAAGTACTAATCATACCTCTGTTGCCAGAAGTAAGCTAGTGCATTCATCAGCACTTGGTAAGAAATCGCCGTATAACTGCCAGAAGTTATCCTCCTGATCAAAAGCATACAATAGTAGGCATGCAAATCTCAAGTCCCAGTCTGTCTGTCATGAAAAACAAAAACACAACAATTTAGCACAACCCAAGACAAAATTTGAATATACAGTGAAAGCACTAGATCAGGACTCAAATATATTGTCAAATCATTTCTATATAGCTTGCAGAAGGATAGTCTAATGTTTACAAATAGTCATGCAGATACGATCATGTGAGAGGACAGTCACATTAATATCAAGTTCATGCATAGGATACATATGAGCTAGGGTGTCACCCAAAATTACCTCCGGATTAGTAGAATTTATGATATCAAAAATAGGATGGCCAACTGGTACTACATCTGGAAAGAACATCCATGGAAGCTTCTTGCTAATTGTTAACATCAGCTCCAGCGGTATCTCCATTATCATCTGAGAATAGGTTGAAAGTCAAGCGCAGACTATTTATATTGTACATACATGGGTTGGACAAATAAATTGCTCCTTGATTTAGAAATTGGATTTGGTTATGTTCTCTAAATGCCAGGTTTAAGATGTTTCCAAAGTCCAAACCAAACTCTAGCCACAACAACTACTTTAAAATTCGTCCTTCTATTAATTTTAACAACAAACTCAAGCCACAGTTCGAGATGCAAAAGTACAATATTTCCCAGCTCATTCCAGTTACATTGAAAAATTCTCAATGCCACCATTTCTTTCTCCCAAAAGCCATATCAAACGCCAATTTGACCGCAAACACACACAATTTTTCTGTAGATCTAAATAGTCCTCACCAAAGTGTAGTATGAGGCTTCAAAACTGTAACACAGACTTCCATATAAAAGTTTTTCAATCCTATTATTATAAAGTAGGATTGATCAGATGAATGTCTCCAGCCTTCTTACTCAACAAGAGACAAAAACTAATAGTTTCGAATGACCTCCACGAAACGACACTAATCTACAGCCCAAACTTCCTTTGTTCGCATGTTAAAGAATACCACAAAAGGACCATAATACTAAGCAGTGGTACCATCACTTGATGCAACTAAATAATTGCAAGATGACAACTGAACAAGCAACTAGAAAGACACTCAAATGAATTATATAAATCTCACCCGGGCGCGGCGAAGGGGCTCAACATCTTTAGAAGCAAAGACACCAAACCCATTAGGCCCTTCTCTGAATTCCACACCATAGGCTCTAAAACTTCGAACATACCCTATCTTGTAAAAATCCGGGTCGGCTAGCTCCATCTACACAAACCCCACAAATTCAAAAGGGTGAAATACAATAACAACGGCTAATACATGAGATATGAGACATGCAGCTTTATAAATGAAAAGATTGGGTTACCTCCGAAGAAGAAGTTTCAAGAATTTTAGGAGGTTGACATAGCGGAAACGATGTCGTATCAAGCACAGCTTTGATGGGTTTAAAAGTGCTACCAACAGTTGAATTGTACGTTTTTCTGGTTGGTGGGTGGCCATTGTTGAAGGTGTATAACTGCATTTCATTTTTTAAATTACAAGACATACAGTTTACAACGAAGGCGCTGAGAGAGAAGAGAGAGATTACCTGAATATTGGATGGAAAGCAATGAAAAGAATGGCGAAAAAGAGTGTAGGAGGCCATGGCAGTGGAGTGGAAGAGTGATGAATAAGCCGGTTTTTAGTTTCTCTGCTCTCGGCTCAACATTATCCTGTTCTTCCTCCAAAACTTCTCCTATGGGTGGAAATGGAAACCAAAAGACAAAAAACAGTGTGATATTGTCATTCCGTCAGCCGGATGCTTGGTCATAGAGACTAGAGTTAACTAATCAAAGGTTGGCCTAGTGGTTAACAAGTCAATCTGTTTGGGGGTTGTCCCGAGTTCAAATACTCATATCTTCACCCTCGTAGACTAAAAAGCAACCTATTGTTGCTTGATCCTCCGCCGAAGCCGAGTATCGGGCAATGGCTTACACTACTTGTGAACTTGTGTGGATTAAGTCCTTTTTGGCGTCCCTTGGTGTCTTTCATACACAGTCGATGCGTCTTTCCTGCGACAATCATATTGCTTCCAATCCGGTTTTTCATGAACGCACGAAACACATTGATCTTGATTGTCACTTTGTTCGTGAACACGTTATGGCCGGTAATATCTCTTCTGCTCATTTGTGTTCTTCTCACCAGCTAGCTGATATTTTTACTAAGGCTTTGGGACATCATCAATTTCACTTTCTCCTTGGCAAGTTGGGCGTTCGCAATCCTCATGCGCCAACTTGAGGGGGAGTATTACGATTACGATATCCTTGTACTTTACGTAAATATTGTGTAGAAAGTTCTTGTATATCCTTAGCTTATTCCCAAGCAATGTATTGTGTAGAAAGTTCTAGTTTGTAGAAAGTTCTAGTTTAGCTTATTCTCAATGTCTTGTACTTAGCCTATATAAGTGGCTCAATATTGATTAATGAAAATCAGATCATTAACCTCTCTCAAATCTTATTAGTTCCTATATACCGAAAAAGAAAACTAATCAAAGGATACGATTCGAGTCGGGTAAAAGCCGATTGGGTCACATTGAGTTTGGGTCTTATGGATTTAAAATGAATACATGACCTTTTTGAGAAGAGATTAGTACATGACCTTTTTGGGACGAGATTAGGTTCACTTTAGGTCGCTATCCGATTAAGTTCTCGGAGTCAATTTCTGATTGTGTCGAGTGTGGTTCGAATAGAATCACACTAGTTGTGAATGACATGGTCAATAATTCGTTCAATTTAAATGCGAACGAGGTGAACAATATCAACAATATTTCAAACTAAAAATCGTATCTAGGTTGTCAATCGGATAGGAGGGCTTAACTTTGAGTAGTTTTAAACCAAATATTTTGGCTTTATCACTTGGTGATCTCATTACATTTTTTGTAATCTATTCAGTCATAAGTGGGTTGTATCGGATTCGGTTCAATGCGAAAAGGGTTAAGATAGAGTTTCACTTAAACTCGAGTACTGTTGATTACAATTTACAAAAGCTCATCTGCTCGGGTTGAGCCGGCTATGATTAATCTTATTTTTGGGTTCTTCGAGGTCATGTTTGCCAACTCTACCCATATGCAACCAAAGAAAAAGTTTTTTTGTTTTTGTTTTTTAAATGGTCACTAGCCTTTAGCCCTTTACGATTCAATAGTGGATTTCCTTTCACAATGGAAAACGTTTATCGAGAATTCGAGATACTCCACTTAGAGATTAAAAATTAGGTGGTATATGACTAAGTAAACAATGACAACTTCGCTTATTGAGTCTAATAACGTCATTACACATAAGTAAGTTGAGTTTTTGGTAGGTCGAATTTCGTTAACTTTAAGTCGGATAAGTTTTTGACGGAACTACGATGACGTACATAGCCACCAAAACAAAGAAGATTCCATGCGTTCGTTACACGGGGATAAAACACTCTGCCTAGTCTCCAAATGGACTATATGAAGTAAATTGTCAGCTTGGTTGATGAAATCCAGTAGAGGAAAGTGGGCAAGGCATTGTTTTTTCATCTGAGCAGAAACAAAAAATAAAAGAAAAATGAGTGAAGTGAGTGCTCGGGTGAAATCGATCATGGTGTATCCAATCAAATCATGTCGTGGAATTTGTGTCCCTCAAGCTCCCATCACCTCCACTGGTATGTCTTTCCCTCTCTTCACTTTTGCCTGCTTATTACTCAATGTGGACAAATGGTACCATCCTCTGTTTTCTTTGCACTTATTTACAATTGATTGATTCTGGTGTAACTTTGAAGCTTTAAACATGACTTTTGCCTTTATCTCCATCTGAGAAGAACCAGTAGTGTGGGTGTGTCTCTGATTATTGGTAACAGTAATTGCAATATTTTGACCCTCACACCTACTTATGAAATTGTAATGGCTAAAGTACTTAGAATTACTCGATTATGTTTTTATATTGCGATTCCGGATAATTAGATGAAGTATTAGATATGGAAACCAATACAGATATAAAAGCCCCCTATGTGAATTAAGGTTTACGCCCCAAGAACATTGATGATGACTGAAAAGTTTACCCCCCCTAACCGAAATAAGGTTTACGCCCCTAACCACTACGATGCCATAATTTTCGGCAACGCGCACTATTGTGAAATCTGTTGTAATACGTATCTAAGGGTCGAAAGGAGTTGATGTTTTTCCATTGCCATTAATTCTTTCTGTTGGATACAAAATGGCATAAAAAGCATAATTTTTAAGATAAGTTAATGTCCAGTGTCCAAATGTGTACGTAGATCCGGCTTAGGGCTTAGCTCTATGGAGCCAGGATGATCAAGATATTTTAACTCATTGGGTGACCCCAGCCGGAACCTTAGTAAGAGACCTCACAGGTTGGCCTATCAGCAGTTGAAGCTGGTGAGAATTGAACCAAGTGACCTACCGTAATACGGAGATGGATCGTAGTTGTTTAAGTTAAACATTTTCTCTCTTGAGATGTAACGTAAGATGAAACATATACAGTATTACTATATTTCGCTGAACCATGATTCTCAGGGTGTTATGATGTGTTATTTGGATTTGAATAAAGCTCGTTGTTACTCAAGTGAAACATCTTCTTTCTTGAGATGTAAGGTAAGATGAATCATATGCTGCTTCTGTATTTTCGCTCAACCATGAGTCTCAAGTGTTTTAATGCGTTCTGCTGGCTTTGAATGACGGAAAAAGATTGTACAGAAGTAACCAAGGGAAATTTTTTACTCATTTTGCAAAAGAACGAATAGTGGTTGCTGGAATTATGTCTGTCAAGAAAACCTGAAGTAAAAGTTACTCTCTAGGACTCTATGGAATCGCAGCTATTTGATCTATGCACTTTCTTCGGTGGTACTTTGACCATCGATAAGTTAAAATATAGAGTTGAAAAAATTGATGGTTGGACTTGTATTTAACGTTACTGGTATGTGATATGTTTTTTTGATTTTTTAATCATAGAATTTAAGTTAAACAATGCTCAAAGTATGAATTCAGATAATGTCAATGTCAAATTGCTCCAATTCCAAAAAATCGGTGGGAGTGGTACTTTTGAACCGCTGAGAGTTAAGAGAACTAACACTTTCGGATAGGTGAGATTTTGGAGATATATTGGCTACAACGAGAACCTTCGAAGAAACGAGTACATGTTTAATCATGTTGAAACTAATTTGGTTTTGGTCTTCTATTTTCCTGGTACTGAAATAATAGTAATACAACCAGCTAAAGTAATATTGGTTATTTGATTTTATTCGAAAGGTCAAGTGGATGTCAGCTTCTATTATCCTCGTGATATGCAGGTTTTCGATGGGACCGACAATGGATGATTGTTAATGCAAATGGGCGTATGTATACTCAAAGGGTTGAACCTAAGCTTGCTTTGATAGAAGTTGAGCTGCCTGGCGAGGCATTTTCCGAGGGTTGGGAACCTTCGAGTAACTCATACATGGGTAAAGTTGGATTGTCTTTTATTTTCAAGATTCTGGAGTGGCAGTACTCTAGACTTTACTTCTATACACCTAGAATTTACTTTGAATTGTGAAATGAGTTATAAAGACGTTTGACGTTGTCCCCATCTGCAGCAGTTATCATGTGAAATATTGGTATAATTCCCAAATTTAACTCTACGTCATGTTTTCATATTCAGTGATGAGAGCTCCTGGAATGGATATGTTGAAGGTGGCTTTGAGTAAGCCACGCGCTATGGTTGACAATGTGTCTGTGTGGGAGTGGAGTGGATCTGCATTTGATGAAGGAGCTGAGGCAGCTGACTGGTTCTCAAAATACATTGGTAAAACTAGTAGGTTGGTCCGCTTTGACCCAGGTATTGCCTCCCAGCCCTAATGTACAATTTATTTTTGCTCTCAAACTTTGCTGGCTCAACTGCTCAGGAAAACTTTTTTTTTTTTTTTTTTTTTTGGTTGTTGTTGTCAAAGAGTGAAAGAGGTAAGAAGTACATGGTGAGCACTAGTAGCTGATAATGAATGAATGACAAAATATACTGTCTAGCTACATATCTAAGAGCTAATTTGACCTCTTGTTTATAGCTAAAACACTTATTTCCTACGGGCTAGAGCTCGTTTTGACGAATGGGATAACTCTCCCGGGTACTAAACGAGCTTGCAATTTGGTAACTAAAACTACTCGGGGGAGAATAAGTAAACTATAATTCTTAATTAAATTTTACCAATAATTATGGTAGTGCAATCAGGATTTTTGGCCTTTCTGTATTCTTTCATTGTGATATTAAATGTCGCCTTACTATATCGTCCATTGACTCTTAGTTGTTGAGGGCTTGAGCCAACTGATGTTGTTTGTATGGAAATGCAGCGTCACAAACCAGGAGTACGGATCCTGATTATGCTCGTGGATACAAAACTATGTTCTCAGATCAGTATCCTTTCTTACTGATATCCC
>JBBYHQ010330832.1:0-14256 GCA_038382645.1 Spergularia azorica
CTTTTTCCACATTGCAAACAATTCCGGATTCATAGGCGTTGAACCCTTCACCTTTGATCGCTGAAATATCAAACAAACTGAATGTTCAGCAGTCAAACTCATGAAATGATGAAGCAGGAAAGCCAAAACAGTTCAGTATTTGATGTGAAAGCTGATTATAGAGATCCAATAATTAGCGTAATTACCTGGTCCTCAATCTCATCTTCAATGGTCATCTTGTCACTTTCTTCCTCAAGCAGAGCCTTCATCTGAGATTTCAGAACATATCCTGTAGGAAGTGCATGCCTATAATGACAGTTTTTACCACCATTTGGACAAACCCAGAACCAGCCATATTGTTTTCTCTCCACTGCGTCCAGAAAGTGCTTACACACCTACAGATATCCTCACATCAATGATGAATAATGTGGCATGAACGGAAAATAAGCGACCATAAGCAATAACACCTAACATAGAAATTACAAAATAAATGACAGAAAAGGTACAGGGCCAACATACATAAACAAAACAAAAACAAAAACAAAAAAAACAAAAAAAAAAAAAAAATACACTCCATGCTGCGAAGACAAATACACTAAAGTATGTGTTCCTCATTTGAAACTCTGGCCCCGACCCATAAATCTTCACGTCACAACAATGAAGCCACATATTTCCATGCATATCCATACATACTTCAGAAAAGAAAGATGCTCCAGAAAGTCAACATAGTAAGTAATAATAGTAAGATACCACCAACATTAGCAAGTGTTAACAAGGCACCAGTAGGTTTCAAAAAGCAAAACCATTCTGTTACGAACAATTTACCACTTCCATTACCCGTGAGACCACAACACTCTTAATTACCCCAGTGAGGCTCACATTAACCTTTCATGTCTCGTCTCACAATTCTCACGTTCGAGGTTCCAACTTTAAGGACCAACATTTCAGGCTAAACTTAAACATGTCGTTGTACCTTAAAAACAAATCGTTTGAACAGGAGCAATGAACACATCAGCATTTGACATAAACAAGGTAAATGCAGATGCTATTCATAACTGCTGAAATTGCTGATGTGAGTCTTCGAGAATATCATTCTTATAGCTGAAAAAGAAACTACTGTGGTCATTGGCCATCAGACTCATCACTGCAAACAAATGCAGCTCCCTAGTCCCTAACTAGCCAGGAGTTCACACATAAACTCATTCCACTGTGGTCAAGTGTGGAAAGCCGAAAATGCCACCCCAGGCAAAGTCAGAACTCAGGAAGACAGAAGGATATCATTGGAGACCCTAGACACCAATATCAAAAAAAAAAAACTTTCAAGATGATGATGCAGCCACATGCTCACCCTCCAACACTCCAATACAATATAGCAGCAGCACATGCAAGCAGAGGAACTTCGACTACCTCCTCTCCTAGACAAGAACAACTAAGAACTTGTATGGACTTCTAACTAAATACTAAATAAATCAACAAACACTATTCCTGATGTACTATTTGATGGATGCAAGATACTCCTCTTCGTTTAAGGCCCATGATGTACATGACCTTTTTTAAGACAAGAAAAGTGGCTTCATTAAGTGCCTCTTACTTTTTATCATAATCAGTCCCAATTTCACATTTACTCTCACATTAACTCCTTCCAGCAGTTAAACCAGCCAGCTTTCCTCCATCATATCTAGATAAAATTCCTGCTAAAATCTGTTCCTCCTTAATTTCAAAACCAATGGTATTAAATAGTTCATTGAACACTACGAGTGGGAGCCCACTTTCTTTGTAGCAATCACATATTCACATAGTAACATCAACCTCGGAAGAAGCATTAGTAATAGAAACCACTCTCTTCATAGCCTGAATCTCAGTACTGGCAACGGGGTGAGAGGTAACTCAAGTTCTTAACAACTTCATTAAACATCTTAAACCCCATAATGCACATCATCCTAAAGCCTTTTAGCCTCATCGAGGATATAAAAAAACATCTGCAACAGCCATATTAGCAGTTTGAAACAAAATTGAGTAAGTTTTGTCTGCGAGAGCACAGACTGGAAAACTATATCTTATCTTTGCAAGATCTTGGTAACTCAGGTATTTCAGCAGTATCAACTCCAAGCAAAGGCTGTAATGATCTCCCAACAATAAAGCCACTCCAGTTAAGTCATCACAAGAATGCCTCTGAAAATAGCAGCACACCAGACTATTCTCCATCTCTGGCACCTCACAGCTCTCCTCACTAAAAATTTTACTTCACCCAATTAAAGCAACCAAGACAGTCAAGCTGCTAGACCACATTTCATTCTGAACACACCAAGCCTCACAACTCATCAAGAAACTATACAACAGCAATTAGAAACCATTGAACCCAAATGGGTTGATGGTACTGCACATTTACCTACTACACAACAGCTCTTACGTAGAAGCCTTACCAACAGAAACTCTAGAGTAGAATCAGAGTATCAGACCCACCAATAAAAGACTCAATCATTGTATGGCATTTATGTGTGAAGGCTTATTCCCACTAACATAATACAGCTCAAGCAATCTTTAGTATCCAAGCAATCACCTATTCTCTCAACCAAATTACATAAACATCAAGGAGTATTTGAGCTACGGCCATTAAGGTTGAAACAAAGATCAAACATTATTCCACATGGAAAGTGTGAGATTTCCATATTGAAATATAACGAGTATCCTGAAGGATGCCAAAATCAGAAAACTCGTAAGCTTAGTTTTGAATGGCCCAAGGTGGGACAATGAGGACACAACACAACTCATATAGAGCGGGGAGGAGAAGGGTGAATTAATTTGACAAGACCAGATAAGCCTCATATTTCATATTTATGCACATGCCTCAAAGAGCGTCCAACAGTTGAGCTTCATATGCTTTGCGCCTTAGTGACCCTGCCGATGCCATCTAAGGCGCACTTTTAAATCTAAGCTTCCAATTTTCCATAAGAGTGTCACACACAACATCAAGCTTATCACAACTGTTCACTCGCGGCTGAGCTATTTGACTGACTTTGGTAAATGCTTCACCTATAATGTTTTTGTTAGCCAACTAACCAGAAAGACAAAGTCCTCGGTGTGTGCCTCTACATTCACATCAAACACGCGAGGAACACATAAGTGAGGCATATTTAAGGGAAGTGCTGCCATTATAAAAGCACTCAAGATCTTGCAAAAATGTTTAATTCTTGCTGATCATGGCATAAAAAGTTTTGAACCACTGTCACACAACATAAAAAGCATTAGCTTACTTAGCATTTGCACTAAGGATCTAATCACTGTATTACATCAATTCCAGACTCTTACTGTACTGAACTTCAAACAGTAAACCTAGTCCTGAGTCCTGACCCACCTTTCAGACTACATGAGAAATGTTCCAAGGTAAATGATGAACATGAGAAATGTTCCAAGGTATTTTACAAGTAAGGTTTACAGTAATTGATGTACAAAATCTAACCCATTAAGCGTGGTTTTTGTAGTGCCACAATGTGCTTGTTCAACAATATAATGGGAAGTATGATAGCAAAAAGGTAGTGCAATGAAATTGACAAAAATTTCAGGTTTCAACTTTCAAGCATAAAGAAAAGTAAGTTAACTACTAAATCACACTGGAAGAATATCTAAATGTTTGACAGGACAAGCATTCTCGAGTGTGGCTGTAGGCATACATCTAATAAAGGTTCAACGAGCATGTTCAGTAACCCAAAATTAAGCAGACAAAAACCCTTATCATATCTAGGTTAACACCTCACACAATTACAAGCAAGATGGCCAACCATCAACAACCTTCGTCTTCAACTAGTTAAGGCCAGCAAACTCAACAAATGAATAAAACTACAGAAATCAATGATGACAGGCAGCAGGTATCCCAGCTTTAGAATTACATATAGTCAAAGAACCAAAATAAACTTACAATTTCAGTGGGTTTATTCTGCTGGTACTCCTTACTCTTCTCTGCAATAGCTTTTTCCAAGGTCTCCTGATCCCAATCCTCCATAGTTCCATCTGGAGAAAGACCCAGTATTCAACAATTAGTAATACGAAAAATTATCACATCGAAAGAACTCTCCCCCAGAATAGTTTGTGTGCATATGCCGCGCTATCCAGGAGGGTGATACTTCAAAAGTTCAACACAACTAGTCTAGGTATAACGGGACGCAATGAGCTACAGAATGAAATAGAGTACAGATATGAGAAAGCAAATACTAACCATCATCACGCTTGTCTGAGTAAATATCAATTTTCTCTCCTTTCCTCATGACATTCAAATCGTGAGAGAACTTGCACTTAAATCCTTTGGCACACTGCCCCACCTTAAAAAATTCACATAGTATAGACTTTGGATCGACACCTGATCACACCAAAGCTAGCTAGTAAACACCTGGTACCATAATTACAACTATAACGAAATTCAAACAATACTTAAATTGTTCAATTACCAACTGGGACTTTCGGCTGAGTAACTGCAATCTTAAACAAATCATTTAGCTCCTTCTCCCTTAACTTCTCTTCTTCCTTCTTTTTCTGCAACCACGTACAACAAACCCTTTTAACTTAAAGTGAATGACATAGATCACGACCATACCAAACGCACTCCAATTGAACCAAAGACCGCGGAAGTATCCCACAACAACACACAAAAATCCCAAAAGCACCAACAATACCCCCAAAGTAACCCTTCAAAATGGGTACATTATGATGACATAAAATTCTTCAACAACAGCTTCACAATCATTAAAACCCGTCTTAGATGTCCGTATTTGATTATGATTAAAAGACAAACTCTTGGAATTGTTTTCCATTAACATTACCCTGAAAAACACATAGTGTGACACTTAAGCAAATGCTAAGACCGTCTTATCGAAGTTTTTGCGACATGCCCGATTAAAACAACAATAAACCCTCATCCCCAACTCCGCAAGTCCCAAAATGATTTGGGGTCGACTAACATGAATCGTCATATGCAACCGTCATCAATACTCAACATTTCAAGTGCTAACACTAACAACTACTAAAAACCCAACTGTCACTCATTTCACCCCCAAAAAAAATCAATCACCATGCAAATTAATTAAACACAAATAATTAACCAAAATTACACTAAAATGAACAAGATTTTCAGTAATAAAAAAATAAATAAAAAATAAAAGGAAAAAAAGGAGAAACCTTGGCATCAGTTTTTTTGGGGTCAGTCTTAGGTTGGACGGATTGTTTAAGGTTCTGAACATATTTCTGGACGTTTTTACTCTTATTCTTGTTCTTCAGACCAAAGGTTTTGTCTTCAACAAGCTTCTGCTTCTTCGCAAGATCGGCTTTTGATGGGCCCGGCTTCGGCGGCATCTTTCTTTCTCGACCGTCGCAAAGAGGCTGTTTCCGGCGGGTTTACGGTGGGGGAGATGGTGGTGGTGGTGAGATAGAGATGGTGGTGGGTGTGGAAGAGTTTGTCGTTCGACTGCGGAAAAGATGTTGAGTTTTCGAGAAGCTACTTATTTGTGGGCTTATTTTTTCAGAGCTAATATTTGTGGGCTTTGCTTTGGATTTGCCAGGTTTTCTTGGACCACCCCATGTACCCAAAACTCCAAAAGGTATCCGGGATTTGGATATGAACGGAGGGAGTTAGATTATACGAAGTAAGCCATAGATCTGACAAAACGGGTAATTCGGATCGGGTCGAGTTTGGGTCGGGTGTATCAACTATGATCAATTTTGGGTCGGGCTGGATTGGGGTCGAACCAAATCCAAACCGAGTCACTTCAAAAATGTTCGAATATAATCATATTAATTTCAAATCTCTTAAATTTTGTCTCATATTATCGTAAATTGAAATTTTAATGGTAATGTGAGTGTTTGAAGACTTGATATAGCTAATACAAGTCGCTATTGTTCAACCGATTCATTTAAATGTTTGATTCTTCGGGACTGACTCATTTGAGTTCGGGTCTCGGGTCGGGTCAATACCGAGTCAAACAGTATTCAGGTCAATTTCGGGCCCAGGTCGGGTTTCTGGTTGAATTCTGATTATATATTTGGGTCAAATTCGAATGTTCGGGTCAAGTAATTCGGGCCGGATGTTCGAGTGGGTTAGTTTTGCCAGATCTAGAGTAAGGTACTAGTTAGAGTATCGAGAAATGTAACTAGCGAGTCTATGTTGTTGTGATTCTAAAGAAGCATAGGGAGCTTGCGTTACATTGAGAGGAAAGATGAATGGGGCGTGGCTATGAATCACGAGTAATAAGCCTTTTCTATATGTTGTTGTGAGCGGATAGCGCAATGCTGAAACAATCTCGTTAAATCTAAACAAGCATTATAAAGCTGAAAAGATTAACCACTACTCTCATTTTTTTGGACAAAATACCATGGAGGTGAGAAAATAACGACGTATGATTAACACGTCCTAAAGCATGATATCAAAACTGGAAATGATTAAAAACTCGACGCCTATATAATATGCTCCGGATTTTAGTGTGCATCAACACAAGTACACAACGCACAAAAAAAAACGACCATTTAAAACCAGGAAGTGACACAAAAAATCTTGCCACAAATTCTGGGTTACACAGAATGAGAAGTCTGGTTATCACCACAGGCTCACCATCCACCATCACCACCCCAAAAAACCACCATCACAACCACCACAGCCACCACATCTTCACCCCAAAACACCACCACCATTTTCTCTCTCTTCACAACCTCATTTCACTTTCTCTCTCTAAACCCACTTCACCATCTCCACCTTCTTCCTCTTCCTCTTCCCCTTCTCCCCCAACTTCTGCACTCCCACTTCCCCCCAATTCACACCCTCACCACCTCTCTAAGCAGCTGAGCTACTATGCCGATATCGCTTCCGAACTCGTAGAAGCGGGGCGATATGAGGAGTTCAAACTGATTGTGGATAGTGTGATTAGCTCAGAAGTTGGTGAGAGTTCAGGGTTTGGTGAATTACTAAATTCCAAGCTTTTGGTGGGTGGCATTGTTAAGGGGTTGAAAGAGGGGAGAATTAAGGATGTTGTTGTGTTGTTTGGGTGTTTTTCTCAATTGGGTGTTGATGTTTTCGGGATTTTTGATGGGTTTCATATGGAGTTGCTTAAAAATGAGTGTTTTAGGATTGTTAATCAGGGTTTTCTGGAAGATGCAGTTGACCTAATTGAAGTGTTGGGAGGTAATTTTAATGTATTTTTTCGGGTTTGTAATGGGGTGTTTGTGTTTCGTTTCTTAGTCACTAGGCCGAGACTTACTTTGGTTACGACTTTATCAATGGGGTGTGTAATGAGATGTCACGGTCTTTACCACGAGGCCAAGACTTACTTGGTTACTTACGACTTTATCAATGTGGCAAGATAATATATGGTTAATGGTTTGGAGTGTTGAGTATTAGTAATCTCTTATCTTTGATGATTAGAATGTTGCTCAGGAACAATTAGTAGAAGTCTGAATGTGATCATATTTATGTGAAGCTTGATTCTGAAGTATATTATTGCTTGTATTGCGTGTTTTCGATTCAAGGTTATGGCTTGATTGTTATTATGGATACCCTTGTCACAAGTAGAAAGTTGATTGTTCAAGTAATGGGGCTTTAAATCAGGGTGCATTGTGGTTTCCTTACTTGCTTATAAAAGGGAACATCTCGGTTTCACTTTTCGCTTGTGAAACACGGTTAGGAAATTGTTGTGTAGGTGCTATACTTGTTTTGTTTTGGTTTGTGATATGAGTATGAAGTCTCTTGACTGATTTCTTGAATCATTCAGGTTTTCAGTTCTCTATAAAAGACTTGGTCAAGCCCAACGACTTGATAAGAATGTGCGTTAGCAGACGCAAACCTGTTTTAGCCGTAAGGTATTGGTTTATACTCTGTAGAGCTATTCCTCATAGGAGAAATTTCATTTTATGTTACATTTTGGGCACTTGAGGATTTGTCATTGCTTGATATCAGAGATCGTTTGAGATAGAATGTGAACAATCATTTCGTGGCATTGTGGTGTAGACAATCATAGGTGAGAAGGTTTTATATCTGGTACTTTAAAATCTGGCGCAATGCCATATTTTCCAACAATGGATCAATTGCTTGGCCTATAGCGAATTGTCCTTTTTTTATGTTCTTGGCTTATTGTTAACTTAGAAGAGAGGGCTGTACCAGCTGTTTGATTTTGGTGTGACAATACCTAAGTGGTTACTGGTTATATAAGATAACCTATTGCAATTGTGCGCTGCATGTCTTGTATTTAGGAGAGTACGTATAAACCATAGGTTGGACTGTAAGAATGCAGTTAAGAATAAGGGAACTAAATGTATATTTTCTTTTGAAGCTGTTCATGTGCTAGGTGTGATCTTATAAACCATAGCTTCTGATTATCTCGGAACTTCTGCAAACCCACTATAGCTTACTCCTGTTAAGCCGTATGTAGTCTGCTGACTTCAATCATAATATTTCATGGCCTATTTGTAATCACTAGTTTCGTTTGTAGTGTTGAAATATTACTAGTATAAAATTTAAACTGCTGCTACAGACTCCAACATGTACATCCTGGTTGACTAGTGATTAGGTCAAACTTTGCAGGTATGCCTGTCTCCTTCCGCATGAAGAAGTGGTCTTTTGCACTATCATAAGGGAGTTTGGGAAGAGAGGGGATCTGCCATCTGCTGTAAAAGTATTTGAAGCTGCCAAACAGAAATTAACTGGGCACAACATGTATGTCTACCGCACTATGAGGTAACTTATTTCACCAATGTGTCAATGACATTGCTCGAAAATGTGCCTTTTGTTTTAATGTCCATGTCATCTTGTATGATCTTCTGCGCAAAGCTTTTGAGTGTTTTAATGCTTGATTGTATGAAGTTAAATTGCTTTCATGAGACGCTCTATAACTGTTCTTGTGGAGCCATTTCTAACTCAAACTCTCAAAGTAGTTTGTCGTCTTCTTTTTTTGTTTTCCTGGTAACATTTAGTGTTTATACCTGCTTTCTGATTCCTTGCTTAATATGTCAGGATTTGCTCAATCAAAAAGTTACGCCAAACATCTTTGTTTTCAACAGTCTCATGAACGTGAATTCCCATGACTTGACGTACACAATGGGAGTGTACAAGCAAATGCAAGTAATGGCACATCTCAACTCATGCAGTTTATTTTTTGGCTTTAATGTTATAGACTTATAGGTGTCTGGAAAATTACTTCTCTGTATGTTTGCTCAAGAAACATTTGTTTTCGTATTTTCTGATTCCTGTTCATTCTTTTACTTTCAATGCATTTCACTTTACTCAATTACTGATGCAAAGAGATGACTGCTTTGTTCTTTCAACCTCCATTGTGTCGTGTGTGTACAGTTCAGCGGTCCAGCACTACTTGAGCTGTATTCTGACTACACTCATGGGTGTTTTGTGTTTGTCCTTCAAAACTATTTAGAAAACAAACTTCTTAATGCATCTGACTAATGCATTAAGATTGTTCTTAATGTATCTGACTAATGTTTTTATTTTTGTAGTAGGTCTATGTCGATCAATTGCCATGGTTTTGTCCCGTCTTCTGAAGTTAATTACAATTGTCGCGAAACACTTCTTCTTTCAGGATTTTGGCATTGAGGCGGATATGACGTCTTATAACATCCTTCTGAAGGCATGTTGTCTTTCTGAAAGGGTTGACTTGGCTCAGGACATTTACATGGAGGTACAGCACTTGCAATCTACTGGAGCTCTAAAACTGGATGTTTTCACTTACTGCACAATCATCAAGGTATATCCTTTATTTGTTGGCATGGACATCTCATAATTTGTCGCATTGTCCTTAGTGCATGTCATGTTGTCTGGGGTTCTCTGAAAAACTTGTGGTGCGCACCAGTACACTTCATCAAATGCTTGAAATTTCCAGGTATTTGCTGATGCAAAATTGTGGCAAATGGCTATCAAAATCAAAGAGGACATGCTATCAGCTGGTGTTACTCCAAATACAGTTACTTGGTCGTCATTGATCAGTGCATGTGCAAATGCAGGTCTTGTCGACCAGGCAACTCAGCTATTCGAAGAGATGCTTATGGCAGGTTGTGAACCTAATTCTCAATGTTTTAATACAATTCTTCACGCCTGTGTTGAAGCTTGCCAGTATGACCGGGCTTTTCGCCTATTCAATACCTGGAAGAGTAGTGGATCTTCAGAAAAGTCTACTGATAACTCTAGTGTTGCAATCACCTCAAGCATACAGCCAACTGACAAAGATCGTTTAACAATTCCATTTCAAAGTGCCACTGCTACACGTCATTTGAGTTTAGCTAAGAGCATTCCATTCAAACCCAGAACAGCAACATATAATATACTTCTGAAGGCATGTGGCACTAACATCTACCAAGCTAAAGGATTGATGGATGAAATGAGAGAAGCAAATCTCTCACCCAATCAAATAAGTTGGTCAATTCTGATTGATATGTGTGGAGCTACTGGAGATGTGCAGGGTGCCTTGAAGGTAATTATCATGTTGTTGGTAAAATGCAGATTATGTATTGGACATGTAAAAAAGGGGGCTATTTATGTTACAGGTCATGGTTTTGTAAATGCTCGTGAGAATGGTTCCAGTAAAGTTGTGCAAAAAGCTTTGCTCCTTCCTACATGTTTCATGGGCAAATTGCGTTTTTCATTGATTGCTGTATTTTCTCAATGGACCTAGTATTTATTTCCTTGCTAGTCTGTTTTCAGCTCACAGTCTATTTCAAAATCCCATAATGATTTGCTTGTAAAATCCATTATGATTTAAGATCCAGGTTTCTTTATCTTTTAGATAGTATTATGCATCAGCAATTATGTAGGGTCTGATACAGTCCATAGCGTGGACCAGTAGAGGAGATTTCGTAAAGTTACTCCATTGTTCTAATGCTCTTGCTCGATTAAGTTTTTAATATTCCATTTCGCTATCTTCCTACTTTGCAGATATTGAAAACTATGGGTGATACTGGAATAAAACCTGATGTTGTTGCCTATACAACTGCCATAAAGGTTCAGATACTTGAGTAACTTTATTTTACTGCTGTTAAGATGCTGAAGATTAATCTGTTGGCTTGTTTGGCTTAATATTTGCAGGTTTGCGTAGAGAGTAAAAACTTAAAGATGGCATTTTCATTGTTTGCAGAAATGAAGAGATACCGTATTAAACCCAATCTGGTATGTGGGAACTAGGAAGTCTAATATAATCTGCCGTCTTTGTACTTTTTTTTTTTTATGCTGTATCCTTGTGGCATTTACGAAGAGATATCATGTTAATTTTGTTGACGTTATTCTCAGCTCTAACTGGCAGTGACGAGTGTTATTTTGCTCTTGTCAGGTAACATATAACACACTCTTAAGAGCTCGCAGTAGATATGGTTCCGTACAAGAAGTTCAACAATGCTTAGCTATATATCAGGACATGCGAAGAGCTGGGTACGTACAGGGATTCTATGAATTTATGTATATGTAGTCCTCCATTTTCGTTTGCTAAGTCCGTAACTCAGCATGCATACTACTATACAGTCCTTGAAACACGTAGAATCTCCTCTATGCACCTTGCAATTATGTTTCTGTTGTACTCTTGAAATTCAAAAGTCTGATAATAAACAATTCCTTTAAATTATGATTGGGCTTCAACTCGTGCAATTATATTGCTCCGTATATTGAACTCACTGTTCATATTGCTCTTTTGTTATGATCATGTGAAGACTATTTCGATTGAATTCTTTGTCTCATGATCTTTGCGACCAAGCAGAGGCCTCTAAATGAAAAAGATATGCCCTAAGTTATAAATGTAGAAAAGGGAATCACACTCTAGTAGCCTGAAGGTTGTGTGTAGAATAAACTTTTTTCCGTTCTGGCAAAAAAAAAAGGTGAGGTGTTTAGGGGGTTTCTCATAATTTTTCATGGGTTGCACAATGTGCCAATCAGTCACCATTTTCGAATAGATATTGATGGCTGGATATCCCAGCCATGCAAAATGACTGCTTCGGTACTAAACACTTTAGCTTGGGGTCATCAACGAGGGAGATGTATAAACGTAGGTAATCATAGCAAATTTGAAAAATTGAATAAACTAACCCAACCCTAATGGAGCGAAGTAAAGATATTTTTGTACCCGGACAGGAACAAGCAATGAGCTGTACAACTAAATGACATTAAACGCTGTTGATCACCGATTATTATCCATAATTCCACACTGCAATTGGGTACACTTTTTAATCACTAGTCGTTTAGGTATGCTTGTCCATGTAGTGAATTACATGCTAAGCGGACAAGATCTGATATTATTTGTCTTACCATTTCATGTGTTCTTTGCACAGCTTTAAATCCTATGACAACTATCTTAAGCTGCTGATTGAAGAATGGTGTGAAGGTGTTATACAAAAGAACGGACAGGAGAGAGAACACAAATTGCATGGACGAGCGGATATAGGTGGATTGCGAAGTCTTCTACTTGATAGGGTAGCGACTCACTTGCAGAAGAATACAGCCAAAAGCCTGGCAGTTGACATCCAAGGACTTACAAAGGTATGACCGTGTGGCAATGTAAGAAATGAATTAATTGATGCCATGGTGATACAATTAAGGAATTTGTATCAAATAAGTTTTTCAAAAAGGATATAAACTCTAATCCAAATTGATAATCAAAGAAGACTTACGAAGTTATAATGTTGGATTTAAATAACTTATAAGTTGCCAAAGCAGACAAAGTGCTGCCTATAAGGCTGGAGCTGCAAACATACCATTCTCCTTGAATAAAAGCACCGTCCGAGGCCTTCAATTTGACCTTTCTAAGTGAAATTTAAGAAGTCAATGGCCTGATTTCCAACATTGAGAAGTTGAACGACTCTCAGTTGAAAAATTATGTTGAAGTTCTTGTGATACAGTTCTGGTTTGTGTCAGACACTCAATGTACCATTAAAAAGTTGCAATTTATCGATACAGGAAAGGTCATCCTTTACTCCCTGGGCATACCAAAGAATGCAATATCAGTGTGTCTGTGTTCCAGACTTTGCAAATAGTTTATATAGTTGTGTCTGATTTCATGCAGATTAACATCTGGCTGTAGAACAGTTTTGATTTTTTCTCAGCTGATATGAGAACTTGAATATCAAGGATTCAGAGTGTTGAAATAGACATGATTTTAGTGGAATGCTTTATTGCTTTTTCATCTAGTGACTTGAGGAATACGTAGTTCCATTTGGACATGCTTACGTATATTATCCGGAGCAACCACTCTGTAAATGAAAATTCTCGCTCCATTTTGCAGGTAGAAGCTCGGCTTGTTGTTCTCGCAGTTCTACGGATGATTAAAGAATATTACATGTCAGGTATTAAGTAGTTTATATCTGGAGACTTTGATTTAAGAGGTGTATGACATCAGAAGTATAAGCATCAGGAAATGTGTGACAGTTAAAACAAACTATAAGCTGATTTGACTGAAACTTTTTTTTTTGGGCATTGACCTCTTGATATTTTGTCCTTGCAGGGCGTCCCGTGCAAGATGATCTTATAGTGATACTAGGAATACCAAAACTCGGTGCAGGGAGTGTAGTAAAAGATGCAATAACCAAGCTTTTAACTAAGGAACTGGGACTCGAAGTGCTTCCAGCAAATCCAGGTGTTACAATTATCCAAAAATTAGAAAGCAGTGCAGATCAAGATTCAGAAGGCATGATAAAAAAGAGTGAACTGGTTACGAGTCCTGACACTCCTACTCGACGACCAGCAGTGTTGCAAAGGCTTCTGGTCACAAAAAAGTCATTGAACAATTGGCTGGGAAGAAAACTAAATGCGGCATCTAGAAGCTGACACACTTTTTATGTGCCATCTTCTGTACTAATCGTAGAGGTATATATGTGTCATTTGGTGTCGTGTATATATACATATATTGGTATCGATAAATGGCTTGTATATCCAGAGTTGCGCCTTCTATTGACATCGCAATAGCTCAAATTTAGTAAGGATTATGCCCTGTAATGTAAATATACTCTGTAACAGATCTGTTCCACTCAATACACAGTTACTTGGAGATCTTTTTTTTTTTTTTACTTGATGAAACGGAGTCGTAGTCCTAGCTTGTAGAGGGCTCTATTGATGCGCCATTTTTCGGACCTTGGTTATAAATTCCACACTATGGAGTGTGAGAACAATTGTTTTTTTTTTTTTTTACCTAAACAGTAATTATTCACCTTATGTCTTCATGTGTAGGGGTGAGCAAAAAAAGCCGGTACCCGGAACCGGACCCGGACCCGCTTAGGACCCGGCGGGTCCAGAACCGGACCCGTTGTGGACGGGTACGGGTC
>JBBYHQ010330863.1:0-14252 GCA_038382645.1 Spergularia azorica
TTCTCTCTCCTCCCCTCTCACCCAACCACGACCCACCCGCTTCGTCCCCACCTCCGGCAGACCCGACCGTCACCAGTTGGCCGGGACAACCCCCCCACTCCGTCCTCGATCAGCCGACACCCCAGCGACGCCACCCTACTCCGTCCCCCCCCCCCTCGCGAATAATCCCCACTTTCTCTCTTTCTTTTCCTTCTCTCTCCTCCTTTTCATTTTTCTCCTGCAACAATCGAATCTCCGGCGAATTTTGTGGGTTTGGGTGGTCGTGCAAGCGACTGAGGGCTGTTTTGAGGGACGGCGGGCAGGAAATGAGTGAGGAAGAGAGTGGTAGTGGAAATGAGGCGTTTCGAACGAAAGAGAATTGATCGTGGAGGGAGGAGGCGACGACGATGGGTGCTGATACGCCAGGAGTTCTCGCCGGCGACCGGAGACAAATATTTTAGTGTCGCCGGCTGGATAGTGGTGGCGCGTGGGGATGAGTATGGAGGAGAGAGAGAAGAAGTGGTAAAGGGAGAGGAGAGAGAAAGTGAAATAAGGTGGTGAGTAAATAAAAGGAAAGAAAATAAAATAAGAGAATAATTTTATAACAAAAATAAATCATTTTATAACAAAACATACACATTTTATGACAAAAAAAAAGAATAATTATTGAACAATAGACCATTTTCAACCAATATAAACCATTTATTTCAAAACATAAATAATTCATTTTAGAACAATAACCATTTATTCCTAAACAAAAACCATTCATTCTGAAACAAAAATCATTCATTCCTCTTATAAAAAAAAATTATTCATTTCAAAACAAAAACAATTCATCTCAAAACAGAAACTATTCATTCTAGAACAATAATCATTCCAGAACAAAAATTAATCCTCCTAAGACAAAAAGAAACCATTCCTCATAAAATCCATCCAATTTTCAGAACAAAAAGCAACCATTCCAGAACAAAAACAAACCATTCCAGAACAAAAACTAACTATTCCAGAACAAAAAAACATTAATTTTATGACAAAAATCATTCATCTTAGGACAAAAACCATTCATTCTAAAACAATAATCATTCAATCCAAAACAAAAATCATTCATTTTAAAACAAAAATCATTCATTCCATGACAAAAATCATTCATTTTAGGACAAAAACCATTCATTCCAGAACAATAATAATTTATTCCAAAACAAAAATCATTCATTTTAAAACAATAATCATTCATTCTAGAACAAAAATCATTCATTTCAAAACAAAAACAAATTATTCTATAACAAAAACATACTATTATAAAAACAAAAATAATAATATTGTATAACAAAACAGACCATTCTATAGACCACTATAAAACAATAATATATCATTTTAGATCAAAAACAAATTATTCTATACCAAAACCATGCCATTATAAAATAAAACAAAAAACATTCATTCTAAGACAAAAACCATTCATTCCAGGACAAACATCATTCATTCAAGAACAGTAATCCTTCATTTCAGAACAATAACCATTCATTTCAAAACAAAAACCATTCATTATAGGACAAAAATCATTCATTCCAGAACAAAAACCATTCATTTTAGAAAAGTAACTTTCAAAATAGTAACTATTCATCCTTGTTTGTTTGGTAATGATTTATTTTTGTTCAAAAATAATATATTTTTGTTTTATAATGATCTAATTTTGTTTTATAATAATCTGTTTTTGTGTTTTAGTTATCTAATTTTATTATGTAATAATCTATTTATGATTTTGTAATGATCTATTTACTTGTCCATCTATAGACTTCATCTGTTTTGTTTGGTAATGATCTATTTATGTTCTATAATGATCCGTTTATGTTTTATAATGAACAAATTTTATTTTATAATGATTCATCTATTTATGCATCTATTATAGACATCAAATGAATCATTTTTAAACAAAAAATGATCATTATAGCACAACATTTGATCATTATTAGAATTTTCTCTTTTCCCACTTTTACTTGTTGAACCATCAGCGTCAACACCATCCACCACCGCCGGCCGCCTTTCACCACCATATCAGCATCCCATGAAACGCCCTCCTCCGGCGACCCCCATTTCTTTACCCCTACGCCACCGCCTCCCTATTCTTCTGCCACCATCGAAAACATGTAGCCGCTCTCGTACGATCCACCGGAGCGCTCGAAAGCCGCCGCTCCTCACCATCGTCATTGGGGAGTGAGCAAATTGGAGGAGAGAGAAAAGTAATAGAAAGAGAAAATGGAGGAGAATGAGGGAGAAACGTTGACGCGGTGGTGGAGGGATGACGTTGCCGGACGGTCGCCGGTCTTTGTGGTGTGTCGGGGGCTGCTGGGTTGGCGGCTGGTGACGGTGGTGGTGACGGCTTGGGTGGTGGTCGGGTTTGGGAATGGGTTGTGGGGAACTCGGGTGGGTGGGGAAAGGGGAGTGGGGAGGAGAGAGAATAATGGGCTGGGTTTCAGTTTTGTTTTGTTTTGTTTGAGGTAAATTATGTTTTGGTCTCATATTTGGGGTGCTGCATGGACTGGGCTGACTGGATTTTGCTCATGTTAGACCCAGGGGTTACCACGGTACCCCCTGGGGTACCATAGAACAATTGCAGAAGCCCAACTTGTAAAAAGCCCAAGGGGTACCATTCTATCCGTACCCCCGGGGTACGATAGTATTTGCGCCCGTCAATACCAATCACGCCTTTTCGTCAAATGAGATGATCTCACGGTAGAGGTTGCGACACTTTTTGAGCTTGATAACTGTCGCCTTGTCCGCAAGACCGAGCTTCTTTCTGATTTCTTGTGGTTCTGCTTCTCCATAACTTTAAAACAGACGAGAAAAAAAACCCAAATAGAAGGAGAGAGAAAACAAAGCAAAACAAAACAAAAAAACCAAGTAATCGGAGAGTGCAATCTGATGATGATGAGCGCTTGTTGTTCTTCTTCTTCATATTACTGCTGCGGTGGGACCCACCAAACCACCATCTTTGAACCTCCTTCTTCTTCCCTTCCTTCTCCTTCACTTCTTTCTAAGGTACCCTTTTTTATTGTGATTATTATTATTATTATTGTTTTGCTTATTATTTCAGCTTAAACTACAAGTTATTGATGTTTGAGATTGTGGGTTGTTTGTATGTTTGCAGAATTCCTTGTTATTTGGTGGTTCTCAACGCTGTCTTCTTCGTGGGGGAAATCTATCGTGTCGCGTCTCGCCTCGTCCGTCTTCCTTTACTTCTCTTTCGGCACCTAGAAGGCGAGGTGGGTGTCTTTCGACCGCTTCTTCTATGAATTGATTGATAAAATTAGCTTAGTTGGGCAAATTACTTTTATAAGCTGTTATTTGGTTATGATTTTGAACCATAGTAGGATTGGGTCGGTGATTGAAAGCATAGTGATGTTGAAATTGTTTAATTAGTGAAGTTATTGTTATATCTGCTGGGTTTTTGGGGGTGTGAATCTGTGGAGTCGTTAAGAGTTGCACACCGGACTATAATCGCCTGCAATGTCTTCAAGTGTATGAATTGTGTCTCCTTAGTATATTATTGTTCTACTACCCCTAGAAGTATGTATTATGTATGACATAGGAACTCACTTTGAAGGTTTGGAGGACTTGTAATGGTTTTAAGGGATTCGGGATATTGGTTTTGTAAACCAAACACGAGGTCTAGCTAATAAGGAATTTTGGGTTAGTTCACATGAATTGATGTCCATAAACCATAATGGTAGAAGGTCAAAGAATATGATGAAGGGTCAAAGAAGAATAGAGAGAGTTTATTAAAGTGAGGGGAATATAGGGATTTATAGAGCTCAGGTGAAACAAATTAAAGCCCCAAAACGCTATTCTCCACATCGTTTCTTTTCCTCCAATTATTCGACCCTGTCAATCGCTACAGTTTCATCATTGTTTGAGTCTGGCATTTGACCATATTGTGGTGCACATTAACTGAACGCCATCTTTTTAAGGGACTTTCACACTGAATTAGTAAGATGGGTTATGGATGTCTCACTTATTAGCTCACAAAGAAGTAAAGAACTGACCTTTGGCTTATTTAAAAACCCAAAATGTTGCTGAATTATGAACTGTCAAATTCGATATTTGTTTGACTGGCTGTTGTCTGTTGATAACCTTGAAAATATGTCTTCTGCTCATACCCATATATAGGATGGGCAAGGTCAAACTTTCGGATCAAGACTAGTGCAATTGATCTGGACAGAAGGCAGTTAAGGCAGATAACATCTCTTCGTTGAATAAAAAAAATACATAATAAAACCTATTCCTCATAAGAAATTTAGACTAAAGATCCTTTCTATCTGTCTGAAAACAGCATACCATGTCCTTGTCGATTAGGAACAAGAGTTTGCTGTATTGTAGGTTGCTTTCTTTACTCAGTACTATTGCTCATTTTAGGTAAAGTTGACGTCATATGTTGCTTTAGCACCTTTATATCATAAATCTACTTGGCATATGAATCAGTCGAGTGATTCGTCTTTGAGTACAATGGATGAAAGTCCCTCCTATTGCGGAGTTTGGATAATGTAAAATGATAATGCCTAATTTGTCTTAAAATTTTGAAGAGGCGAATTTTCTACAGCATTAAAACCAAGCACAGTAAGTCCGTTCTTCAAGGTATAAAACATGATCAGAAGAAAGTTGCAAGAGCATGCGAGATATATTACAGTATATACTAAGCTGGAGTTGTCAGTATGATACCCTAAAACACATTAGATGTCAAATGATCATTAATTTAGTTTATAGATATTTGGTTAGAATATTAGATATTCATATCAAGTGCTTATCTTATATGTAGTGTAGGTGCTGCAGTATATCATATTCTCATTTCGAATGTGAGGGGGTAACCATATCTGTAATTTTAACATTCGTTAGAGATTGTGATTTTATGCTGTTTGATAATTATTGAAAATAGTTTTTACTTGTTTAATGAAAAAATATATTGATATGACATGTTTGTTTACTTCATGTTCTCTGTTTGTTCATGATGGTTGTAAATTTACACTCCGATACATCTCCTCTCTGCAGTGATTAAAGCTGTTGCTACTCCAAATTCAGCTTTAGAGCTACCTCTAACTGCAGAAAATATTGAAACTGTGCTGGATGAAGTCCGACCATATCTGATTGCAGATGGGGGTAATGTGGCTCTGCATGAAATAGATGGTAATGTTGTTCGTTTGAAGTTACAAGGAGCATGTGGATCCTGTCCGAGTTCTGTGACGACCATGAAACTAGGGATTGAACGCCGTCTTATGGAAAAGATTCCAGAGATAGTTGCAGTGGAAGCAGTGCCTGATGAAGAAACTGGTCTCGAGCTGAATGAAGAAAATATAGAGAAGGTAAATATAAAACTAGTCTTTTATATTTATTTTTTTTTGTTTTAAGGTGATCCGTCATTGAATTCAATGTTACTTTGATTCTTTATCCTCATTCGACACAAATACTAGGGCCAACCTGTATCTTTGTTCTCTCACATGCTGTTCTCCTTTCTAGATTTGGTCCCTACATCTTTTTATTTCGAAGTCCCTTAATTTACATGGGTTAGGGTGGCAGAGATGCCCATGTTACAGGAGAGTACTGAGTAGAAAAGGAACAGTTATGGGTGAAAAGCATTTCTGGGAATCTGAGCGTGGATTCTGTCACATTGCTGAGAAATGTTAACAGATGAAAACTGTTAGTGTGTTGTGTGCAGTTTAAGGATGAGTACACATACCAACTAATTGTAAGTAGTTCAAATTTTGGCCGTTAATGTAATTGGTCAATGCGTAAATTTACCACTATATAAATTACTAGGGCAGGATTGGTGGAGAGTAAACTTAAAAAAAGTATCAGGAGTTCAGGACAGAGGAGGGGGGGGGGTGAGGTTGTGATCACCATTACAATATGAGGGCACCCATAACTCATGTAGTCGTGTGTGTATGTAAAACCTATGTAAATACCATTTCATAGGCAGAAGTAGTAACTTCTCTCCACAATAAACCTGTGTTCTTAATAATGAACGGAATTGAAAGCAATTAAATGAGTGGACTCTGATCCTTTGTCGAACTATCAACCGTAACGATGTTACGACTTACGAGCAGACTGTCACTTCGTCCACTAAATAATGAAATAAGATGAAAGCAATTTAATAAGTGGGCGAAACTAGAAGACTTGCTGGTCTATCTACACTCCATCACAAGAGTTCACTGCTCCACGTATATATATTCACCACTTGCGTCACTTACCGTCTTAACCACATATAAGGGCTTGTCATTTCTTAGGAGTAAAATGAGTTGGACAACTATTATTAGTCCTTGAATAGATAATGCTCAGCTTCTGCAACTTATATCTTCTCTGGCCTCTGGGAAAGTTCAATTCTGTATAGTTTTTACAAAAAAAAAAGGCATCGCTCTGTCAAGTTTCTGAGATATACACAGTCCTTTCACTTGCGTGCCCGAGACAGGGGAAAATGTTTCAAGTTTTAGTTGTTTGTGGTATTTCGTCCATTTCTGGGCTTTTGTTTTTCCTTTTTTTCTTTCCTGAATGTTCGTGTATGTTGTAAGGAACCTCTGAGCTCTATTGTGCTTTGTGGTATAATTCAACATGCACTTGTTCACATAAATTGAAAGGTAAACCTGTCACCTGTCGAATAGGAAAGTAACTGGTTGGAGAGAAAGAGAAGTAGGTGATTTGAATGTTCTTAGGCTGCGAAACCGGAACATGCTATCATGATACATTTTTCCTTCCTTTACACCAAATACATTATGATTTTTTTTTTGTAATTTATCCTTGCGTATTTTCTCTGGATAGTTGAGGGTTGAGGGTTCGCGCTCTAGTTTTGTTGTATGCAAAGGTGATCAAATGAATATGAATTTGAAGCTTAGGCAGCTTCCTCTTGTCCAAACAAAGGTTTTAAAAAAAAAGAAAAAGAAAAAAAAAAGAGAAAGAATCAAGAGGTAAATAAAGGAGTCCTAAATTTTGATGGCTTATTTATAGATTTTGTGGTGCTCAAAACAGAACTACACATTCAGTGTGCACTCCTGTGTTGCCGTACAATACCGTATGGACAGTATTAGGTGGTGAAATGTCATTCATAAGAACGTAGCTGTGAGGCGTGTGTTACCTTTATTTGTGGCCATATAAGGATTGGGATAATTGAAAAGAAGGCAGGCTGTGCATCTAGTGAAGCTAACATGCATGGGCCTCCTCCTGTAGTTTTACCATGTAAAATGGAGTCCGATTGACATGCGTTCAGTAGGATGGTAGGTTGACAAAATGATGGGATCATGAGGGGTAGTGGAAGATCCTAGAAGATTTGGGAGAAGAATAATTGGAAGAGACATTGGTCAATTTCACATTGGCCCAGAGTGGAGGGAGTGAATATTCTGGTTTGAGTTGTATTTGTTTTCCTTCTAATTTATACTCAGGGAAAAACCTCATTTACTTTCAAGGATGGTTCAATTTTCCTTATCCAAGAACGCAAACCATAATTACAAGCCCTGGAGGACAGGGGTTAGGGGGTTCTTGGATGATTGTAAATTCCTTTACTTTTCTGTTAAACATTGAAATGGGAAAAATAATTTCCTCACTATGTCTGCCTAAGAGTGCCAGTTTTCTGGTCCACTTCTTCTACCTTTCTATCTTGGTATAGACCCTTTCATTATGTGTTCCTCTTTTATCGCAAGACATGAGTTAACTGTTAGTTGACATAATGGTCTGGCCTATATGCTATCACTATAGTGGTCTTACTTCTAGACATATTTCGAAGTCCTGTAGCCTATTTGTAGAAGTTTTGCCCTCATCCTTATGTCTTTGTTTGCGGCCAAAAATGAGTCGCACATCTGTCAGCACTTATGCCTGCAACTTTTATTAGGCTGAATGCCCTGCCACTCCACTCCTTTTTAGCTATTTTGTCAACAGAGACCATATTCCTTCTTCCTTTTTTCCGGAAGAAAAGGAGGACCCGGACAAAATTGATGAAACGGAAAACATCCGATCGAATGGAAAGGACAAAACAAAGGATGAATTCCACTTGCACTTTTAAAGAAGCATAATATGAAAATAGTCCAACTTCTTATTCTGGCAATCAAGTTCTTCAAAGTGGAAAATATTTAAAGAAGTACAAAAAAACCTGTTCTGGTTTGTAACATCCCTTCTTCCTCTTATTTTCGACTATAAACGTTGGAATCCTCCAATGCGATATATAAAAAAACAATTGGTCTCAAAATGCGGTAAGATATGAAATGTCACAATACTTTATTGATACCCCTGTTTCAGGATGACTAAAGCTTTTCATTAGAGTCTAGACGCAAATACTAGAGTTGTGTTACATTTTAGGATTGGAGCTTTTGAAAGGCTATCTTTATCCCTAAGACTCAAATCAGACTTCAGACTTTGCCACGTCATCGTTCCACTCACTTTCTCACTTCAGGCTTAGACTTTAAATACTCTAAGACTGTCCACTTTATTCCAATA
Source organism: Spergularia azorica (assembly GCA_038382645.1). Taxonomy (NCBI): domain Eukaryota; kingdom Viridiplantae; phylum Streptophyta; class Magnoliopsida; order Caryophyllales; family Caryophyllaceae; genus Spergularia; species Spergularia azorica. Next base: position 8,449 of record JBBYHQ010330863.1, read on the forward strand.
CTCATTTCAGACTTGAATAAACATATCCAACATTTCTTTCATTTCAAATTTGTTTTGCAATATGAATATCTTCTCAAATACGGAGTACATATTTATATTTTATGTCTGAATATAAATATTTTTGAATAAGTATGTGTTTTTTTTTCATGATTTGGAATTCGCTAATATTCAAATACATTTTTTTAGGGCGGTGTACTTTTTCTTCATAATATATGATAAAAAATAATAATTTGGCCAACTAATTTTTTTCATAAGCTGTCCTGTTATCAAATTTTTATTAGCTAATGTAGAATTCTGTTGCATAGTGTATGAGCTTTTTATACATCCAAAACATATTATAATGGACTTGAGCCCTACATGCTGATGATTTGGCGTCTGAGATTGGGTCTTGGAATTCCAAGACTCATCTCTAAACGTATGAAATTCCACCATAGCTTAACGTGGGTCTGATAAAAAAGGAAGCAAGTTTGAGCTTGAGACTTATCCCTTGAGACCAGCGATAAAGTAAGCCTCCATTAGCTTGGCTATTGCTGCATTCCTGCATTGCATGTGTAACTTATATCACAATTGCCTTCCACCCAAGTGAATGTCCCGGTGGATGTTTGTCCTTGACCATTTCTTCAGATGAACTCGTATTGAATTTTTTGGTCCGATCTGAATTAGTGCTCAAGAGTGGCTGAGGTAGGCATCAGTGAGTTTAAAAGAGGGTAGGTTGTTCCTGCCACTATGAAACAATGTGCTCTAGTCAGCAAGCTACTAAGCTTAATATGACCTGGAGCTTCTGTACAAGATTTTAATGTAAAAAGTATGGTGTCAAATCGACGCTTGTCGTGAACTAATGATAGACCTTTGAGTTCCGAGTTATTGATTGTTTCGATATCTTCCTTCTTTTGCATATCGGTGACACTCTCATGGCGTCCTAATTTATTTAGTCGTATTTTGTCCTGCATTGAAAGTCCATTTCATACTTCTGTGCCAATAATGATGGAAAGATTGACTGAGATCTTTCTATATTGTTAATGACAATAGTTGCTGAAGGTATTTGATTTACCTTTGTTACGCAGGCTTCGAATGTTGATGACACTTAGACTGCCATTATGTTGATAAAAAAATGCCATTATGACTATTGGACTCTTACTGATTCAGCTTCTAACTGAGTTGTGCAAGTGTTGCCTAGTTTTTCCTCATCCAGTGCTTTTACTAGTCAGAGGAAATGCATGAAAGTAAATAAGTTAGTTTTTAGTTTTGTGCGTATTGGTCAAGGACTCGAAGCTTGCAGGATGTTGTCTCTTTATAGCTAAACTTCTAGTTGGTTTGTCAGACTCTCCTTTTTACACTGTCACTCCATGCCTGACGAATAGTAATACTTTCTGTAGGTCCTTGAAGAAATAAGGCCATACCTTATAGGAGCCGCTGGTGGAGGTCTGGAGCTTGTTGCGATTGAAGAGTCAATTGTGAAGGTCCGTATCATGGGCCCAGCTGCAGCAGTGATGACTGTTCGGGTGGCTGTCACCCAGAAACTACGCGAAAAAATACCAAGCATTGCTGCAGTCCAACTTTTATCATAAACATACTTGTACCCGTGTACTTCGAAATAGTTTGTAGCCATGAAAGATGTGCACTTTGTATAGCTTTGAGTCTTGGCATTTGCCAGTGGTAATGTACACCATGATTGACTTTGGCCAATAAAATCTTTACTGTACAGGCTCAGTTTTTACTCCCTCTTCGCCTTTGAGAGAAGCTATTCAAGTGTTTTTGGTTTTGTAATAAGTATAGCAAAAAATTTAATTGTAATGACCATTCAGGTTGAGGATTTCAGTGTGCTGAAATTACTGCTATAAGTACTCCGCCCTTAAAATTCCAACAGCTCCTACTGTTCCTTCAATTGAGCTGGTATTGGTCGCTAAGATCATGTAGTCAACAGCTTTCGGTGTACTTATCTGCTGCGGGCTGCACGTCTCCCTGTCCATTCGTCTTGATACGATTCTATGGGGAGATTAGTAACTCGTATATGGCAATAGAAAAATGGTTCATATGAGAGAAAACTAACTGTATTTCATTGTTCAATTATTTTTCTTGATGAATCTTAATGGTGCTTGCCAAATAGTACAGTGTTGATAGGAATCACATCTATTCAATGAAATACACTATTTGTTACAATAACAAAAGTTGATATTGTAGAAACAAAGCCTCCTCACGCCATAGCTCCAAAAAACCAGCTAGTTAATTTCCGTACGAACAACAGTATCGCTAGCAGCAGAAACGCTGTGGACACTCAAGCAAAGCTGCTGGTCATTAGAGGCCAAGTTTGGCAAGCAGCTGGCGCCATCTTGGAGTTTCTTCATCGAATATATAGGTCAGTGGAGAAACAAGGACTCCGCTGCCACCAATCTGCAGCAAACAATAGTCACCTCAACCAATTTTAACGATAAACTACAAGCAAATACTACAGGATTGCAAACTGGACAGAAATGTGGCAGGCTTCAGGAACAAGAGAATACTGATACAATGATACTTAAACCGAAAAAGTTTTTATCAGAGACTCATATTATTAAGCATAACAACATTTCTGTAGTCCAATATGAACCGCCTTGGCCCTTAAGGATCCATTCCTAGAAGGTAAAACAAATAAATTAAAAGAAAGAGAAGGAAGAAACAAGGGCAATATATTCAGTCTTTGACAGCGGCCACAAATAAAGAAAAGAGAGATAACCCACAACCTAAGGGTTCCATCTCAAAGCCCTCCCTGTCTACCTCTCCCGATTGAAATTCTACACTTCAACCACTCAGTTGGCGGCACCATTTCTCGCCTCTCAAGCATCCCACCACCATCCCCACCACCTGCATCACTTGTCTAGACCTTGCTACCACCGCGCTCCCACCCCCTACCATCACCCAGCTCATCTCCAACATTAAAATTTCCCCTTGCTCACCATTTGTTGGATGATGGTTGTTGGGTTCAACCCTGGTGAGGGAAGGTGGGACGATCTTGTTGGTGGTGGAGGTTGGGAGGGAGAAGAATTGGCTGGGGTGAAGGGTGGGGATTGGGGGAGGATAGTAAAAGAATTCAATTCAATGAGTATGGATTTGAAATTCAATTAGATCACTTCAATTTCTAGAATTTAAGCCACTGAATTATACTGAATTTCATGTTCCAAAACACTACACAAGGAGATTCCAAAAATGATTCCTTTCATTTCTACCAGAAGAAATTTTCGTGCCAAGTAGTAAATAGACCAAAAGTTGTCTGATTAGAGTCTAGCAAATTGTCCTAAGCAGAATCGCAAATTGCTTTCTTCTGTAGATAAAATTATGTATGACACATTGACACTCTTTGAGCATGAACTGTTGTTACTTACACCCTTAGTATATAAATGGGCTCAACACCCCCGCTTTTTTGCGGCCCTTAAAACTCTCTTGATTGCTCATTAACACGGGGAAAAAGAAGGTTAAACTCTCGTCATAGGACAAAAAATCAATGAAGTTAGACATAAAGTTTTATTTGAGATAGCGCCTGGAGAAGGATTCATATCAATACCTTACATACATTAGTCAATGATAAAAGCGCGAAGTAGGATCATTCATCTACACCCCATATCCAATGCCTAAACAGCCTAAATCTGCTCCACAATTTCAAGTTGAAGAGACATCTAAAACCTTTTTTAACAATGGGTCATTCACAGGTTTTGTCACAACAGCAAGTCGAGCAGCATTTTTTTTTACCTAAATGACCTACCACCTACCCCTAAATAAAGCATCGTTGAAGGGCTGAATTCTGTTGTACATATAGAATTAAACAAATAAGCAAGAAAGGACAGCCAAGCATATATTTTAAATAGGCCAAGACCATTTGTACAACTGCCCAAGGAAACCTCAGAAGCTGACGATTTTCTGGGATGAATTTAACAGTAGTATACCAAACAAATTCACAAACTAAGAATATTGAAAGCACAGGCCAAACGCATCTATGCTTTCACTTCCCATGCCCAGAGATTCCATCATCCTTCTTATTGGAAAATAAAGAGAACGGTAAATCTATGCAAATCTAATGTAGAGTAATGAACGAGAAAACAAAGAGCATGCATCATGAAGGGTAAAGAAAAAGAGTCTTACCGCACGTAGTTGCTGAACAGACTTATAAAGCGCCTTTTTCGGAACACAAATAACAATAGCAAAATAATCTGCTGCTACCTTTCCATCCTTTTTGCAAAAGACAGGACTCACCGTGGGACCCTGCACAAACCACAGATAGGGATAAGCAGGTTGTCGGCTTGTAGCTCAAAGGTACTTTTAAAGCGCCTGAACTTGAAATGTCGATTTAATTATCTTACACCAGCCTAGGTCTAGAGCATAATTCATTGCAATGTAATGGCAGTGGCAGATGGTTAAGTTATACAATCATCTGAAGATCACCTTTAGGATATCTAAGAACTAAGACTCAATCCAGGGTAAAGCAAACATCACCTGAAGTCCAGATAAAGATGACTGACTAAGTATTCTCTCCGCTACCTCCTCGGCACTACTGCCTCTCATATTTGCAGTAACCTGGCATGACAGATGAAGCTAAAAGAAACGGCGAGGATAATTAACTATAATCAGTGTGAAAGGGGTAAGTTGCACACCGTAAACTGCCCACTTGCCCTCAGGTGTGCCTCTAATCTTTCTAATATCTCATGGGTAGTGTCCAGAACACCTTTCCGAGAGATCAATGATTTCCTGCTTGCAACGAGTACAGCCTGAAACATTGTTCGGTATTTTAAACAAGATCAGATTTTTTTTTTCCGAATTTCTAAACAGGAGAGTAGAGGGAATATGAATGTAACAGATACTTTAAAAAATTAAATCAGCTCAGACCAAATCTTCATACTAGGTCTACCACGGGCACATAATCCTACCTGGCTCTGCAGCACAATACCACCTTCAATTTCTTTCAGGTTGTTCTCCCTCAGGGTTGTACCACTACTGACAAGGTCCAATATAGCATCTGCTATTCCCATCTGATAGCCAGGAAAGCATGTTAACCTTACGGAAAAGCCACAAAGACATGTCAAACACCAACGAAGAATTTACTATTTGAGATATTTCTTTCAACACCTATACTCCAAGCATAGTCTCTTAAGAAAAGACAAGTATCCTCTATTCCCAGTAATTGCAAGGGGTGTACGAATAGCAAGCTAAAAACGATCATGACAGACACATGAACACTAAAAGAGCACCATGCAATGGCCACGACACGTCGACAAGTCAGTATATACATAACTATGTTAGACCACTTGAAAGTAGAGAGATTAGCATATGCATTCATAACTTCAAACCCAAGCCATTTCTCGAAACACAAAATCAAAGGACCAGAAAGATGATAAATCTTACCGCAGGTGCTGCTTCTAGAGCTCCATCAGCAGTGGAAAATGCAACGTGCTTCAGCCCGTTGTCTTTCATGAATTTGGGACCCAGCTGAGAGGAGCATAAAATCAAAGACACTGTTAGCACATGAAGCTAATGAATACACTCAAGTGCAACAGAGACTGACTTCATAAAAAAAAAAAACATAATAAAAAAACTGTTTGAATGTGCATCATTAGTCTTTGATTAAGTTTGCTAAAATTTACCGAGTCTTTAGGCCTCTTTAGTGTCATTTACTAGTTAGTGGTTAGAGTTTAGGGTAATCTAATACTATATATTAAAACCTGAAACCAAGTCTTTCCCATGAGGACACTTGGCACTTATTTAATTGGATAGCACTAAGTCATTATATAATATGGTAATTATTTGCTAATTTATGGAAAACGTTAATTGGATAGCAC
>JBBYHQ010330894.1:0-14247 GCA_038382645.1 Spergularia azorica
GCTGAGAAGAAGATGGAGAGGGAACCTGAGAACTGCTCTGTAGAGGAGATGACATAGAAAGCTGTGATGGAGTTTGACCATGTGTCATTGATGAACCGGAAGCGGGATGGTGTTGATGCTGATGTTGTCGCTGCAACAATCTCTGCTGCAATTGCCTCTCTCTGGCAATGCGGATAAAATTTTGTTGATCTGAAGTAGCAGCGTGATTTGTCGTAGAGAGATGGGGATGAGGACTGCTAAGCACATGGGGATGCTGCTGGGGAATTGTATGCTGCTGCTGATGATGGCCGGGATATGTTGGAAGAGGTGAGGAAGCCGTTTGATTAGAGAATCCAGAACTCAGGCCCCCAAAAGGAGCCACTCCTGAGCTATTATTTTGTGTTGCCTGCATCTGCATTTCTGCTATCTGCCTCTGATGCTCTGAACTCTGCCCAGACTGTAAAATAAGAGTGAAATGTTGAAGGATGCAAACTAAATTTTATAAAAAAATTCAGTAAATGTCAAATAGAGTGGAATGAAGGCTTCAGGTTCCCTATGTGAATATGGCATTAAATTAAGAAAGGAAGAGTGCTAACTCAGCATCAAACTACCGCCATACGCTTGATGCAGGGTCAGAAAAGCAGGGGAGCTATTATGTGAACTCAGCAAAACAAATCAAAAACTCACCCGCACACCATGCAGTGTATCACGAGGTCTAAACATAGTGTTTCCATGACCAGAAGCTGTTCCAGGATGCACGTTCATGTTGGAGGCAAGCACACTTCCAGAATTCAGCATTGACGACGAAGGAACTCCTTGAACTCCTGATCTTGCCATTGGTATGGCTCGATTCATTCCAGGCATCATATTAACACCATTTCCACCAGGATGCATACGTGCACCCCTATCAGAACCTGAAAGAGATCCAGAAGAAGACAAGGTTGATGCCTGAACATTTCTCCCAGGAAGCATGGAATTGTACTGATGGAGTCTCTGCTGCTCCTCCATAGGCAAAGATCCAGACCTTGAAACCGAGTACCTTGCATATCTAACAAGTTTAGAAGTTCAACGGGTAAGTATGTCACCACATTTGTGCTTGAGTAGAACACCATACTAGAATTTCAAGCAGTAGAACAAAATACCGAGCGCCAGTGAACTGAGCAGGCGGGGATGCCACATTGCTACCAATACCCATGCTTGGTGAGCCTTGAAGACCTTGAACTGATCCATTATGCCCATTAGGAGGGTGCATTGGAGGAATACTGCTCTGGTTAGGAAGTGCCAGCCCACCAGCATGTGGACTTTGGTACCCATGAGAAAGCGGGTCTTGGTTGGATGTAGCAGTATCACAAAGATCAAGTGGCCTGATAAAGAAAAAAAGAAGATTAGTAACGAAGCCCTGAGCAAGATGTGCCAACCCAGGAGAAAGCTTTTTGAGATAATTTCAGCCTCCAAACATAACCAAATGCACTGAAGAGGAAAAAATCTTACGTCAGAACTCCAGAATTCACATTATTAGGGATGACTTGGGAGAGTGAAAGAACATGTGACCCATGAACAGGAGCAATTTGTTTCAGATCCTGATTGTCATTCTACAAACGTACAGAGCATGTTAGTTACAAAATTTAGTAAAAAGAAAATATAGGCAGACCCATATCCATAAGCTTAAATAGCTTGCATCATAGTTACACTCAATTATCTTTCATTCCTTAAGTCTTTGAAACAAAAAAATGGCATCTTAATCAATTTGTCAAATGTGCCGTAACAAGAAGTCAAGCAGTATTAGAGATGTACAGTTCAGTAATTCATCACAGACTGCCACTAATTTTGAGAGAGAGCTAATAATATAGAACATAACTTCCAAAATTGTTTGGTTTAAACCCACTGATATAGCACATTAGTAGGCTAGTCGAGAGTTCTCAAATCGCAAGAAAACTTAATACATTTTAACCAGACAGATGATTCTAAAATTCACTCACAGAAAAATCATAAAATTCACTTTCACAGAAAAATCATATATGGGAAAGAAAAATAATCCCAACCGCAAAATTTGGAACAAAGAAACAAATATTGGGAAAGAAACAAATATTGGGAAAGGGGCAAGGCACCATGACACATAAGCTCTTCACTATTCATATATCATTGAAGAGACAACCGCAAAATTTCCTTGGTTTGAGAGGAAGGGACAACTTAGATAAGATGAACTACAGCAGGCAGAACAGTTATCTATCTTTCGATATTAACGAAGTGATCAATTAGCACATAGCAAGTTAGCCACTAAAAATAAAATAGACAGGCTCAAAATCTAAATTTGGCATTACTGCTGCTTTTAAGTGCAAGCTGTAAGAAAACATAAAAGTTATTAAGTTACATAAGCAACATCCGATTATTTCCAAAACAGCTGTTTAGTGAAATTAGAACTGCTATGTATTTCTCCCTGCCTTGTGTTAAACCTAGAGTTTTGATCATTTGGGCAACAAGTCAAATGACCAAATTACAAGCTGAAGAAAATTCCAGTTATGTTAATCCATATTGTCACCAAAAAAAAAAAAAAATAAGAAACGGAAGAAAGCTGAACTTCAACAGGATTCAATGAAGTAAATAGTCCCATATTTTTAATTTGTAGCTACTAAGCACAAAGAATTCTTCCGAACTCTCCAAATAATAGGTACCTTTTTCTTTTGAAAATGCAGCTGCTGCTCAATACGAATAATCTTCTCAAACCGAGATCTAATATTATCCTCTTCCACGTGTGCATGCAGACTCCGAAACAATTGTCTTGCACTACCCTATAGAGATAAAATACAACAGAATGAGCAGAAACAAAGGCATTTGAAGTCCAGGATACCCACTATAGGAGTACAGATCAGAGCTAACCAATCCAATTTCATATAAAGACAATGGTAGAGTTGAATAGATATATAACTAAATGTGGCAATAAGGAAGAAGGGATTGCCTTTGGAATCCCAGGTAATGTAGAGGGATAAGGTTGAGAAGATCCTGAATCCTCGGCACTATCAGCCCCATCACCAGAAGGCCTATCCATCAAAAATATGTGTCGCTCCTTGCATTCTTGAGGCTTGCGGAAAATGCACTGTAAAAAGGCAACAAAAAGACACTGAGCGCCTTATCTCCCTCTACAGACAAGTAACAGAAGACCTGATGTCCAAACAATGACCATTGATCACGGACAGACCCTTGACGTTTCGTTTTAATGTTGGCGTTTCAAATTCAGCACAAATAACAGTTAATCGTTGGCGATAAGTAAGGGTTTGATACCAAACAAGCACGACTTATTTTATAAGGAAGAAGGGCAGTTTTCCGGTGGGGAGTTGATGCTTTGAGGTCTTCTTAGTTAGGGGTACACAGGAACCAGGTAGTTGGCAAGTCTGAGTGGTCTGATCCAAGGAGTGAAACTGCTAACCACGGAGAGGATGACAAAATTGTCCTGGTGTGGAAGGCTTGACCTATGGCCTTGATTCAAAAATTAAGTGTTTGGGCGAGGTTGATGTGAATACCGTACATGAGGGTTGGGTTTTAAAGAGGATATACATTCACCTAGTTTGGTAACGCATATTAGAGACCCACTTGATTGAGCTACTTTACGGAGTAAGAAGGCAGATGATAAGACTCCTTACATTTTAGCGACGGGATGTAACTTAAAAGTGCTTCAGAAACACAACTTCAAGTTCTTAGTAGGTAGAAAAAGGGTTCCACTCTTGTAGGGAATTTAAAAAGCTAAAAACTGCGGTGCTTATGATGGGGGAGACCTTCAGAAAGGCTTTCTTGTTAAGTCTTGATAACTTCAGCTAACATGCAGGTTCCATAGAGGACCTCTTGTATTGTATTTCTTTGTTTACAATTAATGACTCTTTACTTCACTAAACTCTTGATAAATAAGTAATAAGATTCTGAAGTCACAGTCTCCTCAAAACTCCACTCAATATCAGATGATCACAAGGAAAATCTCAGGGCAACTATTAACATACCCAAATCCTATGTCAAGATATTATGCCCGAAGGATGATTTTTACAAAAGAAAACTAAAGGCATAACCAAGAATCTGAATGGAAGGGGAAAACCATAAACAAACTGAAGACAGATCAAATACCTTGAATTGCAAGATACTGTTTATAGCATCACTTACAAGCTCCCAATTTGGACCCATATCATGAACAAGCACAACAAGGGCCTGAGGCGCAAGGGGATAAAAGAACTCAGGTAAATCCTAACATAAATAAGATATTGTACACACAGAAGTGCTAAAGGAAAGAGAACCTGATCTTCAACAATAGTCCATGGGCTTCCTGAACCAAGCTGCCCAGACACCTACAAGTAAATTCAGTCTCAATTCAGAGTGTATCCTTATAAAAGCTACAACCCTATGTGGTGCCTAAGCGGTCTAGATAAACACGGGTGGTCAGACCCATCAAACTAAATGAAACAAGAAGAGGGACTCTTTCTTCCTCTAAAAATTGTTTCCGCATTCTGTTCTCATGAGGGAGATCCATAGGAATTTCATTTGAAAAGAGCTCACCGGGCCTCATCTGCATTCTGGTGAGACTATAACTTTGTGTGACACAGAGGACTAGTGAGCTTGGAAAGGGAGATTACACCGGGAGATTTGGCAGTAGATCTTTCTCTATGATTCTTAGTAGTGTGGTTACCTCTCCATTGAAGTCTGTACTGGCTACTAGTTGGAAGTCTAGAGTTCCTAAGGTGTGATCTTTCTGCTAGACTGTGGCTTTGGGAAAGAAATTTACTTGTGACAAATCGCAATAGTGTATGCCTACTACTGCTTTATATCCGAATATTCGCTTGATGTACTAGAAAAGCAGCGGATGTTATAATCATCTTTCCTTCGTCGTAAGTATAACCTTATACGCTTTAGCATGGGATGACTGGTGCACACAGCAGATGTGGGACACTGATGTACTTGATTTTTTTTTTCCCGATGAAGCTTGTGAATTCGGTGGCAAATAAAGAGGGTTACTTTGGAATTGTGTTGTGTTTGCAATTTTCTAGTGCATTTGTAATGAGCGGAATTTACGAATATTTTCGGGGCAAAGGTCATTCTCTTGACCATGTTCAGGGGAATTTGATGTTCTTGCTTCTTTTTGAGCTAAGGTAGCAGGCGTCTTTGAAGAAACCTCTCTATTTTTAAAATTATTGGACCTTTCCATAACTAATTTTACAGCAACGAGGATAGATTATCCAGTTACCCTTATTTCCTTTGCTGCTTCGACCAAAGAACTTTTCTTATTAAAAAACAATATCTTTCTCATCCATGGACTGAAAAAATCAAACCAGATACTCAGCAATGAGATATTACCTTGAGTCCTTTGCCTTTTTTACCCTTATCCCGACTTCCAATAAATTTTATGATTTTAGTCTGGTTGGACATGTTGCTCATCTGGGATGCCACTGGTGAAGCGACTGACCCACTCATGGGTGTGGTGTTGTCAAATGAATTATCCAATGAGTGTTTTGCTAACTTTGGCTTCTTAGCATGATGACCAAATAAACCTAATTATGAAAAATAGGCAGGCAGCAAGATAATTTAGTTAGTACCCTATAACTAATACATAATGAAGGACGTAGAAGTTCAAAAAAAATGTCCTACCACCATTCCCATTGGACTCAAGCTGGTGATTATCTAAACGCTTCCGCACAAGATCCTTCTGCAAATATCAATTATAACCCAAATGTTTGAGAATAGCAAAAGTCAAGTGTATAGAAAAGGACCTTACCAGACATGTATATGCGATTTGCAGACTACATCAAAATATACTAACGCACTGAATAACAACAAGTAGCCAAACTGTTTTATCATTTACTACTAAGAAAAGTAATGAATAGACAAGAATGCAGGGAAGAATTATGCATGAACTACATGAACAGGAAGTTCATCAGTTATAATAGCCAAGTTAGAACTTTGTAGCCACATCTTCCAACCTTCTTTACAACGCCTTTACACATAACCTTCATGCCACATAACTAACAGACAAAACAACAACACATTATGATGGTCAAGAGACATATCAGTAGATTCGTTGCCCTGCCTTTCCAAATTTCCATATCAATAGAGTTACCGTGGCTTGCGCTTCATTCGTTTCTCTATGATAGAGCTTAGCCTATTATTTAATGATAAAAAAAACCTTGATTCAAATGCTGACTAATTTATTCCTTCTACTTGGTGGAACCTACTTGTCCCTCCACTATTTTGTTCTGTTACTGTCCGTGGAAAAGAAAGCAGACGGCCAAAGGGAGACAATTACACACTGACATACAGAGCAATGGTCCAAAAGAGGATGCAGAGGATGATGAAAAGCTACTTAAAGAACCTTACAATGAGGTCTTCAATAAGTAAGTTAGGTACACTAGTAGAAAACCACACGCATGACGGCATATGCAGGGACAAAGACCTTACAAGAGCACTCTCAAGTCTCAACAGACAATGTTACAAGCAAAAACCCTATTAAGATTAAAGCTTAGTCTACGTCTTGGGAGACAATAAGCACACAGCCTCTTAATCGCAAAATAATGTGAGGCTGCTTCTAACAACAAGGATCAAAAAGACCTAAAAGCAGCTCTCTCTGCCTAGATATTTTGTTAGATAAATCACTAATGAGTAAACCAGTCTACTGCAACTTCAAAATTAGGACACAACGAAAAGTCAATCTGTAGCATAGATTCTAGCCCCTCTATCCCATGTAGAAAGGGTACCCAAACTTAAGTTCTGTTCCTGAGCACCTCAAATGTCTTATCAATCACTTAAAAGGGTTATACAAACTGGCAACAATGCCATAACTCACTATGGATCACAGCTAACGATCCAAAAACAAATAAAAAATTAAGCAGGCAGGAAAGTTCTTAAGTTTGAAAAACCAGAAATCTTGGTCAATATGGCTTGAGTTAATTAAATTAAGGGGATCTAGATCTATCAAATTTTCCAGAAATGAAGGTTTTAATGTTTGGAAAGAAGATCACCTGTTCATTCTGCATGGAGGAGTCCAACTGCCATCTCTGGTCATATGAAGCATTCTGTACAGTAGACAGACTTGCAAAATGAATAGGGGGAGCACTCATAATAGGATTCACTCATTTAATATCTAACGACCAATAATCTGGCTTTGAGAATCAAATTACCTGATGCTTAATTTTCTTCTTTTTCTTGGATTTTGCTAACTCTGCAGAATCAAATGTGCACTGCTTCTCAAAGTTCATCGTTGAATCAACCTCAGACCCTCTTGGGAACACAGACCCGCCATGCAGAGTGCTCTGATCATCCTGGAAGGAATTCGTATCTCCACTGGAACCGTCAGCTCTACTCAGTACCGGGGCAACACCAGCAGACCCAGCACCAAACGGACCAACAACTCTTTGCCTAGAGGCAGTACGCATCCTTTTTGTGGGAATGGGGTCAACATGAAGACTGTTGGCAGGTCTTTTACCCATTAAATTCGACTGGGGGGTCCCATTCCTGGTCTCTGCACAGTGCCCATAGCCAAAATCACCTCCATATTCATACGGTCTAGCAGCATAAGACTTCATATTTTTCCGTTTCTTTTTTGATGGCTTGCCAGCATCTAATGCACCAGGCAAATAATACAAATTCTCTCCTTCATCTTCTTCATAATCATTATCTTCATATCCACATTCTAAAAAAGCAAACCAAGAATTTATTTATTAGCAAGTAAGCAACAAGTTATACAATCAAGTAAAGCAACATTTTCCAGACAGAGCAACTACCCGCTGCAGCATCATGCACTGAGGTATCAACTTCCTCTTGTATATTGTTGCCTATCCTCTGCACATGTTCACAAGAAAGCAAATCAAAAATAAAAGACAACTATTATACCAGCTACAAGGAGAAAGAACCATAAAAAGCTTGATCCATGATGCATATCTTGGGAGTACCAATTTCTTTGTTTTCCCACGGCTCAAGGACGGCCTGAACAGGCTGAAATCATCTTGAGCCAAGAAAGAACCAGGACAAGGTGGAGGGAAAAGGGTTACCGGAAAATTCTTTTCCACAAGCATTAGCAAAAGTTTATACTTGCAACCTTAACAACTCTATGATACCTCCCAGATCAGGCATTGCTTAGTGTCATGCAATCGTTAGTGTGGCGGACTCCTTCACATCCTTGGCACTAAAGTTGCATAAATACATAAAAGTAGGAGCCCGAATAGAAGAGAGATGCCAGATATCTAACTCAGAAAAAACCAAGAACCAGCTGATTGCTTAATTTGGACTTTAAACTACCTTACATGCCCATAATCTACGTAAATTTTTTTTTCTTTTTGAGAAGTTTAGCTATCCATATATTCCAAAAGCACACCAAGGGGGTGACACCCATTTACAAAAAGACACCAACGTTGTCCGATGGTAAGTTACGCTAACATATGGGAATGTTTAAAGGTTTGAGGATCAACTTTCAACTTAGAAATTAAAAGGTCACCCCAAACCTTTTGAACTTCCAGCACGTCAGCCGTCCCCAAACATTTGACACATTGTACTACGATGATCAAGTTTGAAAATGACAAGGATTGCGCATCTATATACCTCGCACTCTTCCAAACATGATTCAATTGATTTTCTGTACATTTCCATTGCACCAGGAGGAACTGCATAGAAGAGGTTTTCCTGCAGAGATAAGAAAAAGAATCAGATGCAGTTCTCCACAAAAGTTTCAGTATCAGAAACGACAATAATGTCCCGAAATATTGGTCAGCGTGCATCACTTAAAACTAAAGAGATCCTGCCTCTACACTCCATTTAATTTAATGTTTAAAAGACAAAAGGGACACAGAATGACATAATGAAACATAGAAACACCACAAGCGCATGTGTAACTTGCCACAGAGATGATGCATATCAGGAGTAACAATGCCATCAACAGCTGACCACAATGGGCCAAGAACAGAGAACTCCGTAACATCAACTATGCTGCTGCTAGGTGACAGGCAACACTTGCACAATTAAACAACTCATCTCAAAAGCACAGAAGCAAAATCATGCCCTACTTCCATGCATAACAATCAATCATTCTAAGTATCAGCAATGCGAAGCAAGGAACAAGTTAAACATACTTCTGTAAACTGATCCTGCCATGAAATCTCAGGTATATCAATATCACAAGATACACCCGTAACCCCAGGCACTTCAACTTCTACAAGAGGTTCCACGGAGCAATTAGACTGTAAAAACCGAACAGCATATCCATAGACAGCATGCTCCTGTTTCGTTCTAGGAGTCTGCAACACATCTGGAGACGCCTTATCCTGATCAACAACATGCAACAAAAGAGAGGATGTTCACTAAAATCCAGTCTCCAACATACAAAATCAACGACAAAGATCTTAAGCAGCAAAAGATGACATAAAAGTCACACTAACATTCCAGATTTAAAAATGGAAGATAGGTTCACAAGTTTGAAATACAACGAAAAATAAAAATAACTAGGCTTGCTTTCATTCAAGTTATGTACGGTGTAGTGCCCAAATCTTTGTTAACTTCACACCTCTGTTTCCCTTACATATCCATGGTGCTGCGACCAACAATCCAACGCGACAAGACGGTCGACAAAATAAGCTAAAAACATGTGATTTTGGCTAATGCTCAGACATGCACCCCTGTCCAACACTTCCAGATAAGTCAGAGTAACATAGGTTAATCTCTGCAATTGCAAATTACATGCATTCCTCATTCTGTTCCTCCCAACCCAAAATGGATAAATGAAGAATGACTACACTCAAGAGAGTATCAGATAAAGATCTTGCTGCATATAGGCGATAGCTAAAGTTTCAGAAACATTTTTAAAAAGAATTAAAAAAGGCTAATAAACCTATGCATTCAAAGGTTAAACACAACAATAACCAGAACTCAATTTAGAATATCAAAACTTGTTCTGGGTCAGTACCATTTCATGAGCCCCTGATAAAGTTTCATGCTTGCAATTTTCACGCGGAGAACTGTCAGCACTCTCAGCAGACAGCCCAGCTGACTGCCAGAACTCCATAACAGCCTTAGCTAAGGTGTGAGCTACACTCTTGTGCTTTGAAAATTTAATTTGTTCCTCCAATCTTATTCGAGAAGCAAAAGCTACACGGCGGCAAATTTGAGCAGCAGCTGTCATCTTCCAGAGACGCTCCTGGAAGGAAGTCAGAAGTTTAAAATTAGATATAGCGACAATAAGAATGTCTTCTTAATGTAGGCCGAAGGGCAACTCAATGTATAGAGTCCATATCAAGAACAACTTTCAGAAAGCATTATGAAAAGTAAAATGTTGGAAATCAGGTGACTTAACAAAAAATAAACCTGTGCAAAATCATTTGCCAACCAAGCCATTTCCTCCAGTACAAGATCCCAGTGACACTTATGTCGATACTCTCTCGGAATCAGACCGATAGATAACTCAGCAATTCTTTTTTGCTTGGCCTATCAAAAGAGAAACACTAAACTGGTAAACTCTTGATTGAGAACCAAAGTACACTTTTCAAAAGCAAAGACATCATAACGAAAAACAGAAGTAACATAAAATCACCTCTATCATCCGTGCTTCTTCCAAGATCCTATCCTCCTGTGCCTTATCCAGTGGTTTAGCATGGTTTTCAGTAAAAGGTTGAGATACTGATACAGGAGATGGTCCAGAAATATCATTCTTATTAAGTTTATTGGAAGCAGGATCCAAAGGTCTCACAGGACAATAGCTGTCCATGTTGGGAACACAAGTGTCATGCTGCCTAGGCTCTGTATCTGGTTTCAACTCAGTATCATTATGTTTTTCCTGTCCTTCGATGTCAGGGCAGCCTTTAGCCTCGTCTCGCTGAGAGGGTTTACCCTTGTCAGCCTCAGAGTGATCTTCTTCAGTAAAACCATTTCCTTGGAGGTTGATAGAACTCTGGTCCTCCTTAATACTAGCAGTTTCCATGGCATTAGTAACATGTTTCTCGCTCACCATTTTGTCATCTCTACTCATTGATTTCTCTCCAACCGGTAGTGTGTGTCCCCTAGTGGCTCCGTCCTTATCTACATTCTTCAAGTTAGTACACAAATCACTATTGATATTTCCATTGCCATCTACACTAACATTAGTCTGGGTGCAAGAGGACTCAGAATCTAAACCCTTCATCATAACTGGTGCATTGTTAATAACAGCATCAGTTGGAGTATACTTGTCATCTCCATTAATCTTACTATTCTCATTCAGCTGCACAGATTTATCTCCTGTATTCTCTGCACCTGAAGGAGGAGGACATCCAGCATCTACAGTATCAATGTTATCCCTTCCTCCAACAATAGCAGGTTCAACAGTTCTAATAGCAGCCGGAACTTCATCAGCTTGTAAACTCGGATTTTGCCCTTCCTCCAGCCTTTCCTTTGAATTTAATAATTTAAGCTTCCCTTCAGCCAACTCGCTGACTCTTGAAGTTGTAGAATGCATCACATGTATGCCCTCTGAATCTACTTCAAAGTGATTCTCAGAAGCAACGGGTTTAGAAAGCATCCCATGACGAGCAGGTATCGAAGAACCATGGCCCCCACGAGATGTCATATCAGCAGAGTTGGAACGAGGACCATCACGATTTGTCCTAGATCGATTCCTTCTTTTATATGCTTGGCCTTTTTTAGTGTGAAAAGTAGGAGAACCTTCTGAATCCTTGACATTCCGGCTACCAAGCTGAGAAGAATGCTCTGAGGGAGTGATACTGCTCCTACCGGGACGCATTGACGTTCGATTACTTTGAGGTACCTCATTCTCACCATCAAAGTTATCAGCACTATTTGGTTCACCAGCTGTAGTTACCCCCAATCGCCCACTGCTTTCAACTGAATCTCCATGAGGTGAGGCAGTCAACGCAAAACTACCTTTTGCTTCACTGCATCAAGAACACAACACACAGTGATATTGCAGTTCGAATTTTTGCATACCTGCGTAAACAAATTCAAGCTTGGACATTACCTGGTCAAATTTTGATCAGGGTGTTGATCTGTATGTGAAGTAGACTGGACACTCACTGATGCTGCATGACCGAATTTGAAGTCAAGAGGGTCTCCACCCTGCAACAAAAAGGGTGTTCATGCTTCAAAGTTAAGAACAAAAAGAATGGCAAAACATGCTAACAGTTGAAATACTAAAGTTAAGAGAAGTCTCCTTACTTTCTCAAGAAACTCAAGCTCTCTCCTCCTTTCCTCTCGAACATCATATTCAAGTCTGTCATGAGCACAGAAGTATTTTAGGTACAGCAGCAAACATATCATGAATATCAAAGAAGAAACCTCGTTACCTTAGCTCAGCTTGTGCCTTCTCTATTGCTGCCCGGCGCGGAGAGGGTTTGGTGCCAACACCAACACCGACATCCACAACTCCTCCCATGGAATCGACCTCAGCATTTACGAGGAAAGTAGAACCTAAACTAAATCCATGCATTCCTCTCAGGAAAGCTATAAGCGGCCCCCTTTCATTGCCAACAAAACCTAGCCCGGTCTCTTATTGCCTATAAAACAAAAAAACATGAGCAGATGTCTTATAGTTAGTTAAAATTGAGAGAATGTGTTCTGACTTCAATTAACAATTTACAAAAACAAAATGTAAAGTTGCAAGCAGGATAGAAAAAACTTGACTTCTAAAAATAAAGCGAGTTACAGTCTGAGCGCAGTAAAATGGAAAAGATAATACTGCGGCAATGTAACAGGTAACAAAACAGGAGGAAACTGTTCACCTATGTTTCACAACACCATGCTTTAGAGAAAAGTACACATACATTTTCTTAGAGGCATATAATCAAAGGTCAAAGATGTATGTCGCCAGGTCAAAGAGGTCATACAGACAGAATAACAAAGCTAGAACATAAACTTGCACTTACATTAACAGGGAATCAAAAAGAATGCATAAAGGAAGGCGCAGTCTTTCAATTTGACATGAACTCTAACCACCAAAAACAAATGTACATAGCAGTCATTGAAGTTTCTAAAGTCTCCAAGCACACACTATGAAAATATAAGCACAACAGGCAAACAAACAATAGTTCTAGGCCTCTAGCTGTCAACTAATATGAATCCTGCCCCCATATTGGCAATCACAAGTCTTCTACCCAACCTCGAAAAAATACAAGGAACATACAAATGGAACACCAAGTAACTAGTTTAGAAATCAACGATAATTGACAAACAGGGAAAAGGACAAATATCAAACAGAATCATGTAGCTATAGTATGTCCATTTCACCCACTTGCTGGGTGATCTCCTCATAAAGGTACAAACAACTCTTGTTGCCGTAATTCCTCACATAGACAAAGTTCTCTCAACACATTTTCAAACTAATTACTCGGTAACTAGATCAAACATATAAAACTGCTTCTGCATGCAAGAAACTTGCAACGGCATATTGACTTAACATATCCACTCGCTTGTTATACATCATAAATTGTCATGAATCATGAATGGTGTAATTAACGCAATGTAAAAATCCACAATTCATCCTGACATCAGAATTTTAGGGTTTCAAACCACCTTCTGCCAAAACAATCCAAATACTTGATTGGAAGGAAATTTGAAATCTACTTCCTCTGTCCAAAAGAAAATGAACATTCAGCTAACGCGGTCAACACGTGACAGACTTTGACTAATAACACTTCAAATTTAGAGATTAAATTTTGAAAATGGTAAGATAACACATTCTAATAAACAATTTCACAGAAGTAAAACATTTAATGATAAAATACCACCTTTAAGTAACTTAGAAAATGACAAAAGGAGACAATTTTAACCACAAAAATCAAACGATATCATTCTTTTTGGTTTGCGGAAAGAACATCTGGTGTGTAAACTAGCATCAAGCTCAAGACATAGGCTATATTAATCATAAAATCACATAAGTAGTTTGATAAAATCCTTCTCAGGGAGGCAATTACAAGATATTACAAATTAATGCAATAAGCACTGTCGAATGAAGTCAAAAGGTAAGTAAGTTAACGACAATTACGAACAAGTTGACACTGCAGACAGCAAAGTCCACATAAAACTGCAGCAAATGTACCAAAATACCAAACATAATTAGCTAGACTACATATTACCAACAACCTAGCTGAAATGCAAGTTCAAATACGCGAAATCACACGAACAGACAGGCGTAGCAACAAACCGAACAACGGCACTCAGTTCAACATATACCACTATCCCAAACGACGCCAGCTGAAACCAAACCCCAGCACAACCCCACATTTCCACAGCTAGTGATCAAACTAAGACCTCACAAAGCAAGTA
>JBBYHQ010330925.1:0-14245 GCA_038382645.1 Spergularia azorica
GGGTGATATTTTGGCCAAGGGTGAAACCTCCATGGGGGGTGGCGGTTTCACTTAAGTGAAACCGCCACCCCCCATGGAGGTTTCACTCTCGGCCAAAATATGGGTGAAACCTCCATGGGAAGTGGCGGTTTTACTCAAGTGAAACCGCCACCCCCCATGGCGGTTTCACCCTCGACCAAAATATCACCCACTCGATTTGTATCTCATTTTTGTGAAGAAACCGCCATGGAGGGTGGCGATTTCTCTCCACTTAAAACCGCCAGGGACACTGGCGGTTTTGTCCCGAACCTGAAATGGGGTGACGTGCACCCCATAAGATTGAACATTTTTCAATCCGACCCATTTTGTTTAATATTTATTTTTTGAGCTCTATTTCGAAAAAAAATTCTGCTTTTAATAGGAATCAGTCTTCCAAATTTTAACTTACTTGAAAATCTTGTTAAAGGATTCTGATCAGCACAACATTATTACTAGGTTGTGTATGAGAGTCATGAGGATTTTATTCAAAATATATACTTTAATCACGTTTTTTTTTTTTTTTTACTGAGAGCTTAACCGCGATTGTAAACTTGTTTCTTGAACATAGTTTCATTAGACTCCGAGTCTTCAGAAAAGACCTACTTGAGTTAAAAGACATAGTTGTGGGTTCCTAAGGAATTTGTTTTGTGCAATTGTGCTATGATTATACATATTGGTAGGCATAACATCAGCAAAAACTCGATAGATTACGACCTCTTGAAGTTCATCTTTCTCATGAGAAGTAAGAAGCTGATGGATTCATACATTAAAAAGGAATAATACAGAATATAAAGCTGGTCATTGTAATTAAAAAGAAGAGAACTAGGCCTTTGCAAATGCGAGTGTAGTTTGTTTCCCAGCTGGGCTGACCTTGGAATAATGCTTTGTATACTCACCCACCACCACCTTCTTATACTCATCATCTGCATTGTGTCTCTTCTCTGGCTCGATTTCTGTTGTCGAGGCAGGATTATAGCACAAAGCCACAGAAACCCTCTCTACATCAGGCTGTGTGATGACTCTATGGAATGCACTCTGTACACTCCCATTGCTCATAATCTCTAGAAAATCCCCAACAACGACTAGCAGTGCGTCTGTTGGCCATGGTATGGTTTGCCAGACATTCCGGTCCTTGTTCATAGCTTGGAGACCACCAGAGTTGTCAATTTGGATCAGAAAGGAGAGGGTACTAGGATCCGAATGCGGGCTCAAACCCAATGTTGAACTAGGCTTTGGACATGGAGGGTAATAGTTGATTCTTACTTTAATTTCACTGGTTTTTCTGTCAAAGTATTTGAGAAATGTATCTTTGTCTAGTGATGAAGCTTCAGCTAGTGCTTGTAGTAATTCATCAGCCACATTTCTTGCCTCCTCTCCATATTGTTCGATAATTTCCCTAAATCCAAAACAAATCATATACGCGAAAATTTAAAAACCTGTCACTGCCAGACGAAGGGCAAATAACTCTTTAGCCAAGTAAACAGCCAAAGTCTTAGCCTTTTTCCAAACAGCTTTAACTTTTAACTGCAACTGTGTTCAATCCACATAATACTAGAAAACTTTCGGTAAGACAATCCTATTCCAAGAAGACGGGATGAGAAGTTAAAAGTTTTAGGATGAATTGTAGGAGTTTTAAGGTGAATCTCATCCCGAAACTCTAATAGTTCACCCCATTCAGTAGATCCGTGTTACAGACTGTTTCTGAGAGTTAGTTACCTGAAATTTTGGGGGATTTTGAGGCCAGACATTGAGCCCATCAGTAGATCCTTTAGGAGCAGTCATCATAGTCAAACGATCAACCCATTCAAGAATCTGATCTTCAGATTTGACAAAAGTTCTTCCGTAACCCATATTATCAGTACTTACATATGTACCAACTGACTTTCTCTTTTCTTCAATAGACAGCCTGAAAAACCCCTTGACTACTTCCTTCACAGAACTCAGCAATGAAACTGGTATACCATCGTCACTAAGCAGTACCATGCCCCATTCTGTTGCGCCACTAGCCAACTTCTCCATCTCTAGTTTTCGCTCCTCAGGTCCCCTGGCTCGCAATCTTGCTAAGCTTACTGATGGGAAATCTTCCAGTGAGCAGGAGTTGGTGGTGATTATGGAGTCTGAGGGTGGCCTTATGAACATATTCGGTATGTCTTTGACACCATGTCGCGCAAGTTCCTGCACCACGGGCACCATTAAGTTTTTTGACGAGCCATACTTGTCTGTGATTTTAGCTTCATGGTATGACCCCTCCATCTCTATGATTAAGTTTCTGAGGGAATGTAGGTGCTTGTTGATTAAAGATTATGGGGCTGGTAATAAGTGTTTATTATTTAAATTTAATGTACATCTTTGTACGTAAGATTGTCAATGGTATAGTAGTGTTATAAGTGCAAGTCATTGTTTATTCTCAAGAGACGACTTAACAACTCACAACTAAACTCGCAGTCATTATTTATTCATTATTAGTAGACCTGATAAAGTTTACTTGGCCCTGAACATTGATTGAAAAGACCCGGCCTGTACTAGCAGACAGTGGACTCACTAGGAGTGTGGACTGGTCTAGAGCAAAACTGAACCGGATCGACTCACTAAGGACTCGTGACCACTGACCACACATGACATTTCGTAGGCCGCCATGGTCAGAGTCGAACCTGAAGTAGGTGGAACCCGGGCAGCATTCAGGGCCGACTGGGGGGGGGGGGTGGGAGGGGGTAATATGTGCTTCAATCAGGCAGTTTTGTACCTGCAGCAGCATAGTTACGGTTGTATACTTGTTGATTTGAGTTTGTTTATACTTGTTTCTTTGAGTTCCTCTCACATATGCAAATAAGATGTAAAGAATTCAATGAAATGGTGGAGTACGTTATATAATCAAACCAACTGATTAGGGAATGTAATGATTTTTACAGATGTAGCAGAAACTCGATAAGTCTCGAGGATTTTAAGATCATCTTTAATTTCAGATGACAAAAATGATCATTGTTCCACAGGAAAATGATGAAATGAGTTACAACTTACAAGAGTAGTATGTAGCTTAGATCCACAAATAAAGCAGAAATAGAGAACATGACACTGATCAATTTGAATGAAACTCTTTTTTGGCAAATTGGAGATTATGATAAGCTGGGGTGACACTGTAAGAATGCTGCACATACTCACCCACCACCACCTTCTTAAACTCTTCATCATCTGAATGCTCTCTCTTCTCTGGCTCGATTTCTGTTGTTGGGGACGGCACATAGAACAGAGCCACTGACATCCTCTCTACATCAGGCTGTGAAATTGCTCTATGCAATGCACTATTGACTCTACCATTGCTCATAATCTCTAGCAAATCCCCAACAATGACTAGTAAGGCGTCAGTTGGCCACGGTATGGTCTGCCAAACACTCTGGTCTCTGTGCATTGCTTGGAGACCACCAGAATTTTCAATCTGGATCAGAAAGGTGAGGGCACTTATATCCGAATGTGGGTTCAAACCCAATGTTGAACCCGGTTTTGGACAAGGAGGGTAATAGTTGATTCTGACTTTGATTTCACTGGTTTCTGGGTCAAAGTACCTGATAAAAGCATCTTTGTCTAGTGATAAAGCTTCAGCTAGTGCTTGGAGTAATTGGTCACCCACATTTCTTGTTTCCTCTGCATATTTTTCCATGACATACCTGCTCCAAAATCATATGTTATCACAACTTAGTTATCAGGCACTCGTTAGTCGTTACACAAACATAGCAAAAATTTAGGTAAGACGGTCTAATAGCAAAAGGTGAATGACGATTATTTGAGGTTTAAGGAAAGGATTCAAAGTGAAAACTCACCACGAAACCTTAGAATCGCACCTTCTAGTTGCTGAAATGATTTCGAGGCCAAACATTAAGGCCATCAGTAGATCCTTTAGGAGCAGCCATCATAGTCAAACGATCAACCCATTCAAGAATTTGATGTTCAGATTTGATATAATTTCTTCCATAACCAATATTATCAGTACTTACATAGGTACCAACTGACTTCCTCTTTTCTTTAATGGTCAGTCCAAAAAACCCCTTAACAACTTCCTTTACAGAACCCAACAAAGAAAGCGGTATACCATGGTCAGTAAGCAGTACCATGCCCCATCCTCTTGACCCACTAACTAGCTTCTCTAGTTCTCGCTTTTGCTCCTCCCCCGTGGGTTGCAGTTTAGCCAAGCTTACGGATGGAATGTCTTCTGGTGAGCAGGAGATGGGGGTGGGTAAGGTGTCTAAGGGTGACCTTAGAAATATTTTTGGTATGTCTTGGACGCCTTGACGCACAAGCTCCTGCACCACGGGCACCCTTAAGGTTCTTGATGTTGATGAGCCATGCTTGTCTGTGATCATAGCTTCATGGTATGAGCCCTCCATCTCTATGATTAAGTTGGTTGAGGAAATAGAGGTGCTTGTTGATAAACAATCCAACATTATGGGGCTGTTAAATTATTTTTGTTTTTTAATCGAAAGTACAACTTGTTTACTGTTTATTGTTTCAATGATTGTAGTGTAGATGCAAATCTCCTGATCCAGTCTGTCTGGAAAGACCTAACCATTCCAGTAAGTGTAGTTGCTGACTCTTGTAGAGTTTATTATTACATGATATTTTGTGTTATTATGTTTTTTTGAGTTTGTAATTATTTAACTTCTGTCCATTTTTACTATTTACCAGGACTCTAGGAGCACCTGAAATACTGTTTTTTGAGTCTGTAATTGTATTCTATATAGTTCAGAGTAGCAGGGATGGGCTACTGCTAATGATGTTACATAAAACTAATTTCAGTTTCTGAGGAAGGCCAGAGTTTGCGCTTGAATACCGATCTTTTGCAATAAGAAGACGAAATTATAATCGCAATTGGAGTCTAAGGTTACATCGTCCTCTATAACTGTCCTGCTGGGTATGTGACTTCTACCACAAGTTTGGTTCTGCTGGTATGCTGACTATGAATGAAGGAATTTGGTACTGTGCTTTACAAATTGGGCTGTTTCATGTCTTCAGCTTTCATTGTGCCGCCTTATCTGGTATGTGACTTTGAGTATTGAAATGCTACATCTAGCAGGAATGATCACTCTTCTTCCAACCTTAAAACCCCTTCAAATCTTGTTAAAGTCTTCGTATACCAGAGTTAAGGATCAGCACACCTAATATGAAGTTGTGTAGAAAGCATGGGGATCTTATTTTGAAATATATGCGTCTTTGTTAGTCTTAATATAACTGTGCTAAAGAAGAAAGATGATTCAGACTCCGCGTCATCAGAACAGAAAACGGAGTTGTGGGTTTTCCTGGAGTTTGGTCTATGCTAGGCTGGACTGCTGTTGCATAGGAATGCATAAAAGCAGCAGAAAGTCTATAGATGTCGAGTTTTCGACCTAATGATGAATTGAGCTAAAAGAGCAGCTCTGTTTTAAGATAAAGATTCATACATCAAACAGAAGACAGAATATAAACTGGTCATTGTGACAGAACTAGACCCTGGCAAATCTGAGAGTGGTTTCTTTGCCATAAGCTGGGCTAACCTTGTAATAATTCTGTAGATACTCACCCACCACAACCTGCTTATACTCGTCTTCAGCGGAATGATCTTTCATCTCAGGATCAATTACTGTCGTTGAGGCCGGAATGTTAAACAAAGCCACAGACAATCTTTCAACATCAGGCTGTGTGATAACTCTGTGCAGTGCACTGTACAGTCTACCGTTGCTCATTATCTCTAGCAAATCCTCAACAAGGAAAAGCAAGGCGTCTGTCGGCCATGGTACAGTTTGCCATACATTCTGGTCTCTGTGCATTGCTTGGAGACCACCAGAGTTGTCAATCTGCATCAGGATTGACAGGGCACTCGGGTCCGAATGTGGGTTCAAACCCAATGTTGAATCCGGCTTCGGACAAGGTGGGTAACAGTTGATTCTTACTTTGATTTCACTGGTTTCTGGGTCAAAGTGTCTGAGAAATGCTTCTTTGTCTAGTGATAAAGCTTCAGCAAGTGTTTGGAGCAGTTGATCACCCACATTTCTTGCCTCCTCTGCATACCTTTCAATGACATCCCTGGCTCCGAAATTATTTATAATAAGAATTTAGTTTTCAGGAAATCAGTTCAAATTCATAGGCAAAATCTGATGTCTAATTTTTTTAAACTCGGTACTTTAATAAAACTTTTTGTAAGACCGTCTAACAGTAAGATGGATGGATCGATACTTTGAGGTTATAGGTGAAAACTCATCTCGAAACCTGAAAGTCCCACATCGATTATAAAATCTGTCTTGCCGAATTTGTAAAAGGTATGTGTACCTGAAATTATGGGGATTTAGAGGCCACACATTGAGCCCATCAGTTGAACCTTTAGGAGCAGCCATCATAGTTAAACGATCAACCCATTCAAGAATCTGATCTTCCGATTTGACGTAATTTCTTCCATAACCCATATTATCAGTGCTTGCATATGTACCAACACACTTTCTCTTTTCTTCAATACTCAACCCAAAAAACCCCTTCACAACTTCCTTAACAGCACCCAACACAGAACTTGGTATACCATGGTCACTAACTAGTAACATACCCCATTCCCTTGAGCCACAAGCCAGCTTTTCTAGTTCTCGCTTTCGCTCCTCGATCCCCATGGCTTGCAATCTAGCCAAGCTTACTGCTGGGAAGTCTGAGGGTGAGCAGGAGTTGGTGGTGGTTATTATGGAGTCTGAGGGTGGACGTTCGAACATTTTTGGTATGTTTTCGACACCACAGCGAGCGAGTTCCTGCACCACTGGCACCCTTATGGTTATTGGTGAGCCATGGTGGTCAGTGATCGTAGCTTCATGGTATGAGCCTTGGGCAGCTTTCTCCATCTTTGTGACTGAATTTTTTTTTTTTTTTTTTTTTTTGTGACTGAAGTTAGTAGAAGAATAATAGAGGTGTTTGTTGGATGATTATATCAATATGTAGAAGAATATTATGGGGTGAAAGTTGTCAAAAAAAATTAAAAAAAAAAAATTTATGGGGTGAAAGTTGACTTAAAATATCGTTTATATGTCAAATTGTCAATTTTATAATCCATACTACATTTTTAATAGCCTAACATTACGGATGATGGTGACGTTTGATCCGAGCAGTTGCAAAAAAAAATAAATCCAAATATTCCTAAAAGACTTATCACCTTCCCTCTGCTCCCCACACGGATTCGCTTTCTCTACGGTTATCATCAAATGTAAATAGAAAAGCAAATTGATAGAGGTCTACAGTGTAGACACAATTAATTTATCTACAATGTAAAATTGAGTTAGTAGTTGCAAAATTGAGATCAGAGTAGTAAAATTAATTGTAATGAAAATTTGGGTAGTAAAATTAATTGTGTGAGTAGTAAAATTTTGACAGTGTAGTAAAATTATTTCTGATTGTAGACATTTTTAGGTGTCTACACTGTAGACCTCTAGCATTGTTCGAAAAACAAATTATTTTCATCTTCAACGAAACTATGGGAATTTCTTTTGAGCGTTTTACTCTCGCCTTGCTTCAATCTCTCGGCCAGTGGCGGACCCGGGGGTGCATAGGGGGACAAGTGCACCCCCATGAATTTCTGAAAATTGTACATATATTATTAGTGGGTGGGCATCATAATTAGCAAGGCATTTGCTCTGGTTCAAACCTTGTCAAGGGTATTTCGTTGTTTTTTTTTTTTTTTAAATTTAATTGTATGGTACATAATAATATTGTTCCTTTTTGGTCATTTCTTTGCTAAAGTTTCACAATATCGCATTTTATGAAAAAAAAAAAAAAAAGTATCATTATATTTAATTTCCATCTCAACAAGTACCTGCGTCCGTTCCTTATACATTGCTTAGTCACTTATCAAATTTTTGATTTCCATCTCAACAACAATATTTCATAAAATGAGCAGGAACACAGAAATTTTAATTTACAGATTTCGACGATTTTAAGATCACAGGAAATAGGAGTATTATTGTTTCACACGAAATGGTGACATGAGTAAAGTTTATACAGTACAACATACTCCGTATGCAGGAAAACATAATAGGAAAGTGCAGTGAAATAATAATGGGTGATTGTGAAATTACGAACTAGACCCTGGCAAATTTGAGAGTGGTTTCTTTGCCGTAAGCAGGGCTGACATTGTAATAATGCTGCACATACTCACCCACCAACACCTTCTTGTACACGTCTTCATCCGGATGATCTCTCTTCACTGGCTCGATTTCTGTCGTAGAAGGCGGTATGTAGAACAAAGCCACTGAAAACCTGTGACAACTCTGTGAAGTGCACTAGACACTCTACCATTGCTCATAATCTCTAGCAAATCCCCAAACACGACTACGAGGGCGTCAGTAGGCCAAGGAACATTTTGCCAAACATTCCGGTCTTTGTGCATTGCTTGCAGACCACCTGAGTTTTCCATCTGGATCGGAAGTGTGATGGCACTCGAATCCGAATGTGGGTTCAGACCCAATGTTGAACCCGGGTTCGGACAAGGAGGGTAACAGTTGATTCTGATTTTAGCCTCACTGGTTTCTGGATCAAAGTACCTGAGAAATGTACCTTTGTCTAGTGATAGTGCTTCAGCTAGTATTTCGAGTAATTCGTCACCTACATTTCTTGCCTCCTCTGCATAATTTTCAATGACATCCCTGCCATTCATCTCTCTTAGTTATTTATCCTAAATGACTGTTGATAAAACTATTCCGTATATCATTTTGTTTGCAATTGACACTCTTTCACCAAATGGTGGACTTGTCATATATTAGGCTCTCTCTTTACTCTTCAAAAGACTCTTCTATATGATATTAGATTTCCCCGTCTATTTTAACTCTATTTTAACTGTGACAATCTCTTTCGAACGAAGTAAAGTGTCCCATACTCCCATGCACCATTGTTTACGTCCATAACATTAACCATCACTTCATTGTTCACACCTCCATACTTCGTACTCATATCTCATGGGTCATGAGTACTAGTCATGACCATATATATCTATCATTAATTAAGGTACATACCCTAAACTTAAAACTGTCTTAATTAATTACTGAGTCTTTGAAAACTGTTAGATAATCAACTGAGCAAAAAGTCTATACTGATGAATAGGACTCTCACAATGGTTTTATATTTCAACAAAAACGTATGTACATACCTGAAGTTATGAGGATTTTGAGGCCAAACATTAAGGCCATCGGTTAATCCTTTTGGGGCAGCCACCATTGTCAAACGATCAATCCATTCAGGATTATTATGATCGTCGGATTTGATACGATTTCTTCCATAACCTAAATTATCAACACTAGCATACGTACCAACAGATTCTCTCTTTTCTTTAAAGAACAACCCAAAAAAACCCTTGACAACTTCCTTAACACCACCCAAATGTATACCATGGTCACTAAGCAGCACCATGCCCCATTCTCTTGCACCACTAGCCAGCTTCTCGAGTTCTCGGATCGGTTTCGCTCCTCCACCCCCGCGGCTTGCAATCTAGCCAAGCTTACTGATGGGAAGTCTTCTGGTGAGTAGGAGATGGCCGGGGCGCTTAAGGTGTCTAAGGATGTCCTTAGGAATATCTTTGGTATGTCGTGGACGCCTTGACGTGCAAGCTCTTGCACCACAGGCACCTTTATGGTACTCGATGAGCCATCCTTGCCCATCAAAACAGCTTCATGGTACGAGCCTTCCATCTTTATGATTTGGTGTTTCAAGATTTTGATATGAAGTTGTGTAACTTGTTAAATGATGTTTGTTTCTCAAAAGAGAATGCTATATTATTCTTTAAGGGCGATGATTTTGTTAAAGCAGTAATTATTACCGTCAAGGCAAATTCATTGAATCTGGTCTATATAATGAACATATTTGCCTTGGAAGCTATTGATTTGCGGTGGCAAATTAAATGATGTTTGTTTCTCAAAATAAATGCTATATTATTCTTTAAGGGCGATGATTTTGTCAAGCCAGTAATTACTACTGTCAAGGCAGATTCATTGAATCTGATCTATATATAATGGACATATTTGTCTTAGAAGATGCTGATTTGTCTTGACAAAATTATCACTCTTCTTTAATTGTATTACTACTCTTAGCTTCCTTGTTGGTTATTAGGTTCTACAATGATGGTGTTATATATATAGGCACCATGCAAGTTATACCTTGATTTAAATAATCTCGAGAGGGATGACAATTTTACAACTAGCTCTAGTCTATACCGGTCGTCTTAAATTATTCACAAATCGCAATGCAACTAGCTAACAGTTGACCTGTATGTACTGTGGCAAATTCACGCCTAGTTTGGTCTGAATTGAACTTGTTGAAATTTTAGCAGATTTTAAACGTATGAATAACTAGATCTAGATTAATACGGAGTACTATATGTTTAAATTGAAAACTAAGTCTTTCTTACGAGAACATTTGTCACTTATTGATTGGATAACACTAAGTAATCAAATAATATGATAATTTATAATAATAATTTTAAATATGATGTGATATGACAGGTGATGTGATAGTGGAGTGAAAATGACATATAAGTGAGTATAAATAGATAATATAATAATATCGTTGGTAATCTAATCTAATCTAATACTATATATTAAAACCTGAAACCAAGTCTTTGCTAGAACGACACTTGACATTTATTAATTGGATAGAACATAAAAATAGCATTAAATATAACTATCAGTTAAGATATGGTAATAAATTATCATAGAGTAGTATTATATAGCTAATTTATGGAAAATAATTATTAAGGTAATTTATTTGAACAAAGATAAGTCGTAGTATAGTATAACTAATTTATGGAATATAATCATTATGGTAAATTATTAGAACAAAGATAAGCCAACATTTTTCTTATGGAGTGAGTATAAACAATATAAATATATAGCTCGGGCGTGGCACGGGCATGCAAACTAGTAAAACTATAGAAAAGATAAACCGACATTTTTATAAAACGAGTATAACAATATAAATATGCAGCCCAAACCCGGATCGGACATGCAAACTAATTTCATATAATATAAATGAATCTGATCAAATTTAAATTACCATTTCTAAAGTTGGATTAAATGAATCTATACGTCACGTCGGTAACATGTACAATTTGGTCGATCCGACAGACTGAACACTATTTGTGTCTGTTGTAAATACATACATGTCGAAATTTACTTTTAATCACACTAGCTTGCAAGTTGCATGCCCGGTCCGCGCCCGGGCTACCTATTTATATTGTTTCTACTCGTTTTTTTTTTTTTTTTTGTTATAATATTATTGAAATGGAGGGACTATAATTTAAAATGTTATTCTGATAGAGGTTTCGGCAACTTCTACCTTTTCTAACAAAAATATGAGCTGCTTCCTCTGATGAGGTCATCAGCGAACGAATGAAAGGTGTACCTGTTGACAGCTACTACTGGTCTTGCCAGAGTCGAACCCGAGACATGAGCTCCACCAGGGTTGTTCAGAAAACGATCGCAAATGTAATTATTCAGGCTTTTAAACATGAAATAGTTGTAAACAACCTCAACAAGCAGTAGATTTACAAGATCTTCACATACAGAATTGTGGATACATTGTTATTACTGTAGAGTGTTCAAAAGAAGTTCAATCGATTCTTAACAAGCATGAAATGCCGCGAAGATTGATCTCATCTGCTCAGTTCAATGACTTCCCTGCCAATAACAGACATGAGATTTGTAACCACCATATTCCGAAGCAGAGTAAATAGGAAAATTACTGACAGAACCAAAAGCTGAATCACACCAACTGTCAAAACACGTTGCAAAACTATTTATATTTCAGGCAGTTAAGCAAATTGTTCTCAAATGTTTGCACACTGATCCAGCTGGTTTACCCTGCTGAAGTACTGACAGGGCATGAAGAAAAATTATGTGACACTTAGTTCTATCTGAAAAGTGGTGCAAGGGAGCTTCGGTTAGTAGGCCAAAAGTGTAACAGCTTTACTGCTTAAGTAGAGAGGTGGTCTCGACTCATATCCCATTACAGTAAATAGCAGCTACTACCGTCCTAAAAGAGAAGCTACAGTAAATTAAACCTAGCATAACAAAGAAAAAAACGAATCTTTTTCAGAAGTTAGACTCCTCTAGGGTCATCTGATAGTAGCAACGGCATGAATGTGGTCCCGCACAAAAAGGACCAGATAATCAGCTTCACAATCGTAGGTGAGCAGTGCTACGCTTAGATAACAGTAACATTATGGCCAGTTCCTCGTAAAATAAAACAAAGGGAGGGGGGGGGAGGAGAACAACATTATGGCTAGCTGCCCTTTATGGCAAGAGGCAACAACTAAATGGAGTAATTTCAAAAGAGCTTATCACTATAATACTGTGGACATAACAAACCAAAATGGAATTCATAGACTCGTCATCAGCATCTTGCAAAAATTTGACTAGGGTCAGCAAGTAATTCTAGCAACATATTTTCTTTGTGATCTGGCTAAAGATATGTCCATGGATGAGTTGCTAGCCGACTTGAGATGTAACAGTGTAGACTGTAGAGCCTTAACTAGTATACGGACACATGAATGGTGATAATCTAAGGAAGCAATTCTATCACAGGTTGATGGCCTGCTACAATCCATCCAATGGTTATAGTCTAATGGTGATGAGTTCCCCCCTCCCCCCCTCTTTTTTCTGGAAAGGTCAGGAAAAAGTATCTGTATGATGATCAGTTACATCTGCATTTTTATAGAAGAACAAATATACCTCACCCATCCCAAAAGGATTGCTAAATTTTGACTATGACACGTTAAAAAGGATATGAAGGGAAATAATGTAGATGCTCCAAAGAAATTAAAACTTAGTAAAAACGTAGAAAAGGATTTGACTTTAACTTTTTTTTCACTGTTGGTAAAATGGCAATGTTCTCATTAGCCAACCACAACAACAACATTACCTAGAGCCTCAAAAGCTCCGGTTATGACAAGTTATGGGGGTCTCAAAAACATGTCACACAGCCTTATCCCGATGTTGAAAACAAAGAGAACTATTTACGGATGGCACAAACCATTGAAAAATTAGTCAAATCTTTTACTGGAATGAAGGAAGTAACTTAGTAAAATATACACAGGAGGCCGGAGTATATACATCTTAGCTATATATGCAAATACGGCACTACCCTTGAGGTTAATGCAAATAGCCATAAAAGCAAAAGTGGGACTAAAGAAACAGCTAGATAAACTACCTTCCCCAAAGACACTGTAAAATCCTCTAGGCTCCCTCGCTACCTAGGAGCTCGAAAATGGAGGTACGGGGTACCCATGGAAAGAACACAACTTGTTCGAAGATTGTGAAATCTTCAAACCAGACTTAAACTTCTTTCAACATAATCTCTAGTACACATCATACAGTAATTTAGTCATCAAGCCTTTACCACTACACAACTCACGACTTCAAAAGCTCACCAATCTAGCTTT
Source organism: Spergularia azorica (assembly GCA_038382645.1). Classification (NCBI taxonomy): domain Eukaryota; kingdom Viridiplantae; phylum Streptophyta; class Magnoliopsida; order Caryophyllales; family Caryophyllaceae; genus Spergularia; species Spergularia azorica. The sequence goes on from JBBYHQ010330925.1 coordinate 13,442, forward strand.
CAACCATACCTAGATAAAACTTTCCAAAGCAAGCAAATTTCTAGAATAGAGCACCATTCATCTTAAACTCCCACCAAATAAATACATATCATGATTAGGCTGATACCACTACACAACTCACGACTTCAAAACTCCCCCAATCTAGCCTTCAACCATACCTAGATCAAACTCCCACAAAAATTAAACGTAAGGACTATACATATCAAATGTATCCCCTTTAGATGCACGCACTCATGAACACGCTGAATTTTAAACGAATTATTACTGTTAACTTCTTGACACCATAGTACAAATCTTCTTATTTGTAACATGACCCCTCATCAAAGCACAAACCTTTTAAACATATTGTAAAGAATCCAAAAGAACGGAGGGAGTATCACACATCACATATACCAGATAACAACATCGAATTATTGATCAACTAATCTCAAATACGCGACTAATCAAATTAGTATAATCCACCAAAAATTGAACTCCCAACAATCCAGTAACCACTATGAAACTCATAAACGAAACCAGCATTTCGAATTGAGCCGAAAAATCAAACACATTCTTCTAATCTCAACAATATATCACATAGCTAAGACAATTCAACCTAATATACATCACAAAGTACCAATGATCAAAACAATAATTCATCCTAGGAAGCGTAAACAGTACGTCACAAAATCAAACCAATTCATCCCCAAATTGCAACAATCGTAACCCTAATCAATGAGCGGAGAATAATACCTGAGCAGATTATTTGGTGTAACCGCCGCCGATAAAGCTGTAATCCTCTTCAATGGCGTCGGCCAAGTAAGG
>JBBYHQ010331014.1:0-14233 GCA_038382645.1 Spergularia azorica
TTATCCAAAGTTTCGGATCGGTTTTCGGTTCGGATTTTCGGGTTTTCGGATAATCGGATATTTTGCTCAGCCCTAGTGTCAGCGTGTCTGACACCGTATTGGAAAACGGATACTTCACTCGACATGCGTGCCGGTGCTTCCTAGATTAATATCAGCAACTAACAAAATTGATTGTTAACTAATCCAATAACCAAACTGATTGAGCTTAGTTGATCTGAATTTATAAGACCTGTTTCGATTAAACTGTTAAAATATTCAATGGTCAACAAAATACAACTCTCACGGTCTCATCGCACTGACCAGGGAGAAAAATCTTGATGAGAATGAATTTGAGAACTCCCTCAAATCAGTCTCTCACTTCTTTTCCGTGTTCTCCATCTTTGGCTATTGCATTAAAATTAGAAAGTCTAAAGGTATATATGTAATATGTTCCTCCTCATATTCGCCACCATCGTTATTTATTTCGCCACTAAAGCTTTATCGTTATTGTTATATACTCGTACAAATCTAAATCCGTATGTTTAAAACTTGTTTACCTTTTTTTCAAAATGCAGGATTCACGATCTTACGACAAATTTGGATCAATGGCATTAAATTCGAAATGCATTACAATCTTCCTTAGCATGATCGCGATACTAAGTGTCATTATGAACAATTCACCCTAGTGGGATCTTTAAGTGTACGAGTTTACAAGTGTTGAATCTTTCAAACAACAATTTGTATGGGTCCATTCCTAGTAACATGTCAACAATGCTTCCTTTCTTAGTTAGAGTTTCTTTGTCATCGAATAATTTCTCCGGTGAGTTTGGGGAAATGCTCCTATTTGAATGACTTAGAGCTCGGTCACAATCGGTTTTCGGGTTGAATTCCGGGCGGAATTGGGAGGAATTGGGAGGCTTACAAGGTTGAGGAAGTTTAGTGTTGCGAATAATCTCTTGGTTGGACCAATCCCTCTTTTTGTGAGTGGTGTTAATTTGAATGCAAGTAGTTTTGCTAATAATACAAGGCTCTGTGGGTATCCCCTTAAGCCTTGCAGATAGTACAATATTACTAGTTGAAATCTTGAAATACTTGTACTCCACTTTGTTTTCATTGTGTTGATATGCTACTATGAAATATAGAATAAAATTTGTTATTTATTTCAAATGATTTTTTTAAAATAATGCTAAAAAGGAAATTGGTAAATAAAATGGGTCGGAAAAAAGCTTGTTCAACAAAATAGGGTGCACGTTACATATATAGCTTTTTTTTTTTTGTCAACTGTAAAACCACAAAGTAGCTTGGCGGTTTTATTATTCACAATTTTTTCAAAGTCATAAAACCGTCAAGCACCTTAGTGGTTTTATATATCGATAACGTGCACCTCATATTGTTGAACATGTTTTTCTTCCACCTATTTTGTTAATCGTTTTTTTCGAGTCTATGGAATTTTGCCCAACTCCATCACCAAAATAATTTGTTTAATTGTGCGAGAAATAGATCATACCTCATATGACCTGAATCGTGTGAGAAATAAACCATACTCTCTCCGTTCGCCTATAAACTTCTTACTTTCTATTACGAGATGTTCATTTTTAAACATTTTATTTATAATATTTCCTTATTTGTATATGTAAAGACCAAAACACGCATACTTTATTAATTTGTTTATTGAAAATGCAAGTGAAACATATCCGTTTTTACACCAAGTGGATACTAAAACTCATACTCCCTCCAGTTTTGAATGATGTTCTTGTTTTCTTTTTGAGGCAGTTTTAAATGATCTTCTACTTTTCTTATTTGTTATGTTATTTGTGGTCCTAATGGATTGTGACCCATCCACATCCATTTTCCACCACATCTTAGTACCTACAAAAAACTGTATGCCACTTTTATTATGGAACATCAAAGAGAACTGGAGGGAGTACTTTATTCTAATTTTTTTTTTTTAAATTGTGTTCCATTTCTAAGTGTTTTATAGACAAATGGAGGGAGTACTAGTATACAACTTATCACCTTGTGGGCGACGCTTGAAGATCTTCTAGCGGAGTTTCATCGCCATAATTTGCTTTGCTAGAATCAAATTGGATCCAAAAACGTGTATCTAACCATGATGAAGGTTAAACCTGGAAAAAATTGAACTGCTGAAGTAATCTTGATGGTGACTGAACTATGGGAAATTGGGAAGTGTATAGTACAAGTAGAATTTCTTTCTCTGCACTTTCACAGAAACAATTCAATGATTGACTAATCCAGCAGACTTAATTTGTTGACTATTGACCAAACGCGGCATAACCCACCATTTTTTCAGAGGCAAAAACCAAACTAGTCTACTCTCTCTCTCCCCTCTTGACTCCTCTCTTCTTCTGCATTTCCACTTGATCAATTTCTTCTGATCAGAAACCCCTTCTTTTCCACTTTAACTTCTCATGTAAGTTTCTACTCAACTTCCATCATTTTCTATTTAATTAATATTATGTAATTTTCATTTCTTAATTTCTTGTTAATTTATTGGGGTATGTGTGTACTGGTTGCTAAATTAGGTAGTGGATTTTCATGTAATCTCAAACTTTGTGTTGTTGGTTTGATTAATTGTTGTGTTTGATTGTAACTTTGTAAGGAAGCTTGTAATTTACTCAACAAAGTTGAAGTCTTTTGTACTTAGAAGTTAGAACTGGGAAGTCAACAAGTCAAGAGTCATATGAGTGTGAACTCAAATTATGTTAAATGTGAAATGATCCTTTTTCTTTCACACAGGTGGGATTTTACTATTAGAGAACTTTGTTAAAATATTTTGTATTTGATGGGTGTTGCAGTTTTTCATGCTTAGTTTATTAGCAAAACCAGAGGTGTGTTCAACACTCTTTTTCTTTTCTTTGATCTTTGATGTGTTTGTCTTGGAATAGCCTCCATGTATATACTCCGGGCGCACCGGAACCTCATGTTAGCAGGATTTGCTTTAGGTTGTTGGGGGTGGGTGTTGGTGTTGTTGCTGTGACTTTGTTGATGCTTTTATTTGCCAAATGGTTTTCGCTGTCAAAGGCGAGTCTGTGTTTCTTAGCTAGGTTGTAAGCTTGTACATGGTATCCTGATTCCTGAGACATGAATGCCCCGAACCTGAATTTATGTTTGTTTACAAGTCTGTTGATGTACCCATCTACTAAAGGTGGGTAGCTCTATGATTTAAAAATCGCATTTGCTATGTTTAGTCTACAAGTCTGTTGATGTTTTTGGTTTTTGAACTGTTAAACACGCCATGTCTTTTTGTACATAGTTACTGTTTAATGATTGAGTAACGTGTTATTGCAGGATTTTTGGACCGTAGAGTTCAGGCCTTCTCGTTTCTGTCATGAACTCTGAATAAACACTCTCACTTTGTGTAGTAGTTTACTGGTCTTCATCAGAAAATGGCGCTGGATTCGAGGTTGCTCTTTAAGTTTATTGGTATATATTTGGGGATTTTCCTGTTTAGCAGATTGAGCTATGGAAGTGAGAATGATATTCTGTGCTTAAAGTCCATAAAGGAATCCCTGGAAGATCCAAATAATATCTTGAACTCAACCTGGAATTTCAGCAATAGTACACAAGGTTTTATTTGCTCATTTAATGGGATTGATTGCTGGAACCCTAGTGAGAACAGGGTTCTAAACATTCGGCTGTCCGACATGGGTTTGAAGGGTAGCTTCCCTCTTGGGGTAAAGTTGTGCGCTGCTCTGCAGCACTTGGATCTTTCCTCTAATAATCTCAGTGGAGTTATTCCCCAGAATATCTCAGCCATTATTCCGTTTGTGACCGCCCTTGATCTCTCCTCAAATAGTTTTTCAGGCGAGATACCAGTCAACCTTGCCAACTGCTCCTTTCTCCATGCTCTTGACCTGAGTCACAACCAATTATCTGGAAAAATTCCACCAGAGCTCGGCCAACTTTCCAGGCTCTCGAAGTTCTCAGTTGCTGACAATCGCTTAAATGGTCAAATCCCACATTTCAATACCAATATCTCTACTGCAGATAGTTTTGCCAACAATCCTGGCCTCTGTGGAGATCCTTTATTAAGCACTTGCCAGGCCTCACCCGGAAAGTCGAAAACTGGGGTTATTACTGCTGCTGCAGTTGCTGGAGTGACAGTTGGTGTCATAGGAGTAGGGCTAGCTATGTTCTTCTTTGCTCGCAGAGTATCTATAAAAAAGAAAGAAGAAGATCCTGAAGAGAACAAATGGGCAAAGAGCATTAAGGGGACCAAGAGAATCAAGGTGAATTAGTATACCTTTAGTCTTTAATTCTGCGTGGAACTTAGTTTTCTGCATTTCATTTTTTTTTTTTTTGGTACAAAGGAGTAGCTAATGCTGCGGGGTTGGGGGATACGAGGATTTGAACCCAGGACAACCCCCAGGAAGATTGACTTCTTACTCGCTAGGCCAATCTTAATCCTCTTCTGCCTTTCATTTTTTGATGCTAGTAGAATTGTTAAAAATTCACCTTCCTCCTGCTGACAAAAAACATTATGATGCCTAGGTATCCTTGTTTGAAGGTTCCATGTCAAAAATGCGATTAAGTGATCTCATGAAGGCCACTGAAAATTTCAGCAAAAAAAATGTTATTGGGCATGGAAGGATGGGAACTATATATAAGGCAGAACTTGAAGATAGCAGTCTCTTCATGGTGAAAAGGCTTCAAGACGCTCAAAAATCTGAGAAAGAATTTAAGTCAGAAATGGCAACTCTTGGGAGTGTTAGACATAATGATCTAGTTCCCCTCCTAGGTTTCTGTGTTGCTGGGAGGGAGAGGCTATTGGTCTACAAGTACATGGCAAATGGTACTCTCCATGATCAATTGCATCAAGTGGAAGATGGCTGCAGCTCTATGGAATGGCCCACACGGCTCAAAATCGCAATAGGGGCAGCTAGAGGCTTGGCTTGGCTCCATCATAATTGCAATCCTCGTATTATTCACCGAAATATAAGCTCTAAGTGCATCTTGTTGGATGATGATTTTGAACCCAAATTATCTGATTTTGGCCTTGCCAGGCTTATGAATCCTATTGATACACATTTGAGCACCTTTGTGAATGGAGAGTTCGGAGATCTAGGTTATGTAGCACCAGAATACTCTCGCACATTGGTTGCGACTCCAAAGGGGGATGTTTACAGCTATGGGACTGTCCTACTTGAATTGGTTACTGGAGAGAGGCCAACTGGTGCTTCAAAAGCCCCTGAAAACTTCAAGGGGAACTTAGTGGAATGGGTTATGGAACTCTCAAAGAGCCCCAATCTGAAAGATGCCATTGACCAATCCTTGGTTGGGAAGGGTGTCGATCAAGAGCTGTTTCAGTTTCTCAAAATTGCATGTAATTGTGTATCCTCAAACCCAAAGGAAAGGCCTTCGATGTTTGAAGTTTACCAACTTCTGAGAGCCATTGGGGAGAGGTATCATTTCTCGGGTGATGGTGGCATTATGCTACCGACGGATACCGGTGATGCTGATAACATGTGGGAGCTTATTGTTGCTCGGGAAGAGACATCTAATGAATAGAAATTTCATTTGCAAGGTATTATTTTCTAATGACTCCTTCAGTCATTTTGTGTATCATATGCTGTTGTCTCCTATATGATCCTGTACAGTACTTTCTTGTGAAATATATAGCCGCTCTGTTGTTATCAAGCTGCAATTGGTCCATTTGTTTTCTTTGCATCTGATCATTTAGTTGCTTTAGTATCAGCAAGAATGATCTGTTATCTGTTTGTTAAAAGACATGACAGTTAAAACTTAAAAAAAAAAAAAAAGGGCACAAGCACCACATTGTTTTTTGTTGCTCTGCCAATACTAGTATATAAGTTACTAACTTTAGCTACATATGAACATATTTAATGAGGCTCTTCTCAGAACTTTCAGCTGTATAATCTGCTTCTTGTGCCAAAGTCTTACATCTAGCACGTCATGAAAACTAGAAAAAGTAAACTTACACCTGATCATATTCTTTCTTACCACTTTTTATCCCTTCCTCATGGATTGCTGCAGACTGTGACGCTATTCAATTCTGCCTGACGTCAATAAAATTTATCTGTGTAATAAGTTCTGTAAATAGATTAATTGGATCGTCTAAGCAAATTCCGAAGTTTGAATCGTATGTCAGTACATCTGCTAGGAGTTAGGACTGAAAATGCAGTTTTGATTACAATTTGACGTGGTATAAAATGCCAGGTTTTTATAATTATGTAAAACTAAAAAAGAACGGCTATTCTTACACCTTAATAGGCTATTTCCACACATGTCACACCTCTTATCCCAAAAAGTCTTCAGAATACATGTTTTAAACCTCTATTATAAGAGGAAGGGGAGTGGGTTTAAACACTTCGGGGGTGTGAATAGCCATCAGTCTGTTTTCTTTTTTGGTGGGGGGGGGGGGGAGCCTGGAGGGGAGGTTTCCATGCGTCTCCTTGCATATCTCTTTCTGTTGAGGGACTCGGAAAGAAACTTAGCTCTGCTGCAGAGAAGCTACAAACTCATCAATGTTCTTATCAGAACTTCCTCCTTTATCAATTGTGTCTTTGGCCAACTTCTTCCATGCTGTCCCATTCTTTCTTATCTCTTTGCTCTCCATAACTTCCTGTATGCATTCTACGAGTTGTTCTCTCCTAACAATCCCCTTTTCGTTCAACTTGGCTCGGACACCAATCTTCCAAACATCCTCAACAAACTTAGCATTGGTTCCTTGGTCTGTCCATTGTGGCACCGCCACCACAGGCACGCCAAGGGACAGTGCTTCCAGGACTGAGTTGAACCCACAATGAGTCAGGAAGCACCCAATTGCCTCATGGGTCAATACTTCAAGCTGGGATGCCCAGCTCACCACCAGGCCCTGTCCACGAGTATTGTCTATGAAGTCCTTTGAGAGTTTAGTCTGCTCTGTGTCTCTCACTACCCACAAGAAGTTGTGCTTACTTTCCAGCAAACCCCATGAGAGTTCTTGAAATTGTTCTTCAGACAAGTCGGCCATGCTACCAAAGGATACATAGATAACTGACTGTCTTGTCTTGGTGACTAGCCAGTTTGTGCACAAGGCTGTGTCTGGGTTAACGAGCTGCAGGCTGTAGTCTCTGTCATGCTCAAGTCTTTTGTCGAGGTAATATGATGGGACTGTTGGCCCTATAGTCCTTACTTTCCAGAGTTTCGCCATCCAATCAACCACCTGAATATGTCCAAAAGCTTATTCTTAACTTGACATTCTCCAGCACAGAAAAAAAATATTAAAATGATGTGCTTGCTTTCATTTGTACCTCATACAATCTCTGTATGTTTCGTTGGGGTTGGGGTTATGTAACATCAGTATATAATTAAGAGAAATTTTCCAATATACCCCTGAGGTTCCCGAAATTTTCAGGTATACCCCTCAGGTTACCGAGCTCTCCAGCGTGCCCCTAATGTGATTGGTGGCGCCTGTGGTGGTGGTGGTGGAGATGGGCGAGGGTGGGGGAGGAGCGGAGCAAGGGTGGCTCGTGGGTGGGGGAATGGGGAGGAGAGAGAATACGGGTTTGGTTTTTATTTTCTTTAATTTTTTTTATTTGATTTGTAATTAAGGGTCAATTTGTCTTAAAATAGTCAAACTTACTGAGGGTCTAACGGTGTTAGACGTCGTTAGCGAAAATCTGGAAAAAAACACGATTTTGCAAACCTCAGGTGCACGCTGGAGAGCTCGGTAACCTGAAGGGTATACCTGAAAATTTCGGAAACCTCAGGGGTATATTGGAAAATTTCCCTATAATTAAAGTCCTGTTACTCGCATGGGACTTGGGAGTCTCCAATCTTTTTATTTCCTCTCTTAGCAGGAAACTTGCACCTGGTTGTGTATTGCTACTTTTCTAAACTTATTTCTTTGCTCGCTTTTTCTCCATTGGACTTGCACAATAGTTTATCAGAAGTTAAGTCTACACAGGATGCTGTAATTTGCTTCCAATGTTTGTTGATTATTACGACATTGCTGCGACTCGGAGTATCACCTGGGTGTATATATTGCTCTAATTCTATTTCTATTTCTATAAGCTATTCTAGTATGAGACCGGCTCATAGTGAGAGACCTCTGTCGCGACCTATGGGACAAAGTAATAAAGATTTCCTTTTCCTGGCTTAATCATTTAATCAAATAGTCTTGGTTTGCATACCTACCCAAACATCCCCGACCCCATTTATCTGTACCTTAGGTGTATACTTCTTCTGGTGTTTTTGCATAGTACATGTACTATCTTAAAAAGGAATGTTTTTTTTTTTTTTTAGCTGTACTGTTGTAACTTGTTGTCACTAGTATTATTCTGTGATTACAACTAGTATCAGCTTCAAGAGTCTCTTTGTTAGCTACTGTAAACCATCATTTTCAGTCTGGTTCAGGGCAAAGCATTATCTATCATAAAAACAGTGACTGATCTCAAGTGGGCGAAGATATACGATTTAGGAATAATGATATCGTGCCACTAGGTGATACCGTACTCAAAGTAAGTATCACCCAGGACATTTTCGTCAATGACTAGTAGTACATGTTTAGATCAACTTACCTCTTTCTCCATTTCATAGAAGATGTTGCATAGCACCCAATCAGCCTGGTCAATATTAGAGAACTGTGACTGAATCACATCAAACCAATAAGGGTATGAACCATAGTTGTGCATATATGATGGTGCTTCATAGGGTTGCAGCTCCGGGACCCCAGGAACCGAGACTGTGTTTGGGCCAGGGCCGGAAAGTGGTAGCTGGATTAGCCCTCGTTGGACATGATAGTATATGCAGTTCACTGAACACGACTGAGTGAGAAACATCGCCCCAACGAGTCCAAACTCCTTGGCCACATCCAATGCCCAGCTTAAGAATCCGTCATAGATAACTGCCTGAACAGGAGTCCCTTCATCACTTAGCTTCTTGATGAGCTCGGCTAGGGTCCTTGACCCTGATGCTCGCAGACTATCTAAGTAGGCGGCAGTGGACTCAGCTTGGCTAATCCCACCATTGTCGTACCCATCAGATATAGGCCGTATCTGGATTGGTGGACCGTGATCAGTTGGGATGGCGGTGGTATGCATGGACTTGAAGATGTAGACAGTAGGTGTTAACGTCGTCTTGACGCCTTTGGAAGCCAAACGTTTGGCGAATTGAAGCATGGGATTGATATGGCCTTGTGCTGGGTATGGTACGACCAGTACATGAGCCTTTTCGGGTTCATTCGCAGGCGCCATCTCCGTATTTTGTAAGGGTTTGAGGTGTTTTGGAGAAGAAAGTGCTGAGAAGGGTGTACTGATGAAGTTAAGAGGCCAACATTCAACAAAAATACAGATGGGAGTATCTCATGTTGCACATGGTGCGATCTCAGCTGAAATGTCGCTATTTCTGGCAGTACATTTGAAGTTTTAATTACATGGTACGACTGCTAATAATCAATTGTGATAGCTTGATAAACAATAATGCATTGTGCCATTGTCAGACAGCCTATTTTGTGCCCACGAGTACTCACTTCTGAGTCGTGTCATGTGCGTGACGTGCATTGTTTATCGATTCTCATCATTGACAAAACTCCGATTAATATTGGTCCCATTTTTTATTTTTTTTATTGTGTTGGTCAAATGATCGCAAGCGGCTCCATGGCAGTGGGGTGGCCGAGTCCCGTTGTTACCATAGAGATACTGATGCAGATGAATTTTGGAACCTTGATTTTGGTCTGTTGATGCGGACTTGCGGAGTATCAGTCATCACATATAGAATGTGGTCATCTTATTAAGCAAACATCATTATCAAACCTCGTCAATAATTCTACCAAAATTTCCATCTTCATCAACATCAATCGAAAAGTGGAAGCATATATAGCAGCACTTCTACTAAATTATTGAGAGACTTTATTTGCGTATGATATAATGAACCTTTTTATATAGTGAAGTGACCGCTATACTGCTTTTATATAGTGATGACTTAGTTAATAAGATGAACTCCATACATCCCTTAATAATTAACATTCCGTCTCAAATTAAACTTCCCATGACATTTGAATATGTGAGAAGATTTCAAATTTTATAGGAAGTTTAAATTGGGATGGAGTGATATGTGGCCTATTGCTATCCGAAATGGCGGTTCTATATATGGAGCGCTTTCGCCCCATGGCTGCGCCACCAGTGTTCGACCTTCAACACATCCGGCCCCGGCACCTTCCATTGTGCAGCAACACAATGGAACATGCATGCAGATCGATCAGAATTTCATCAACTGGAAATGCATGCAGAAACAAATGAACATTCAAAACTAAAACTTGAACTTGAAGTCCTTAGACTATTCCACCCGACCCATTTTTTGGGTTCTTGACCAAACGCGGATATTTATGAGGCACAGACTAAACTAGCCTTCTCTTCTTGACTACTACTCTAGTACTCTATTTCTGCATGTCTGCATTTCCAGTTGATAAACTTTTGATTAGTTTGATTCCTGGAAACCCTTTCATTTCATAGAAACTTCCCATGTAAGCTTTTACTCAAACTTATAACTTATTTACCCACTTCTTTATTTCTCTTAAAATTATTGTGGTAGTGGGTAGTTGCTAATAAATTTGCTGGTGGGTTTTCATTTTCTTATGTAATCTCAATCTTTGTTTTGTTTTTATGATTAATATAGTTGTGTTTGATGTCTGAAGAATTTGTTATCTGTGAAAAAAGGATTGTAGTTTAGATACAAAGTTTCTGACAAGTTAGGTTAATTGTGAATTAATCCCTTTATTTCATACTGGAACAACCCTGAATTTTTAGTACTAGAGAACTTTGTAAAATCATTGCAATTGATGATGAGTGTTTGTTATTTTCATGCTTAGTTTTTATTAGTTTAACAAGAGATGTGTTTTGCACTCTTTTTCTCGAAATTATATTGTTGTTGTTGATGTTGATTTGTTGATGCTTTTAATTGCTAATTGGTTTTGGGTGTTCAAAGTGAGATCCTGTGTTTCTTATCTAGGTTGTACCTGGTATTCTGGAGACTCGAAATCCTGCAAACCCGAATTTGTGTTTGTTTGTTTACAAGTCTGTTATTGTGTCCTTTTTGTACACTGTTTCTGTTTTATGATTGGAGTATTGCAATTGCTTCAACTCTTATGGTTTAGCAGCCCGTCGGGAAGTCGTGCATTTCTATTAGTGTTAAGTAGTAAAAGTGCATGCTTCTTGATTTCCCTGGACACCTCCTATGTGGGTATTTATGCACGAGTATTGTTGTCGACTTGACTTGTCGTTGATTTTGTTTAAGGACCATGCAGTTCAGGCCTTCCTGTTTCTGTGATAAGCTCTGACGAAACACTCTCAGTGCGTATAGTAGTTTACTGGTGTTCATCAGAAGATGGCCCTGAAGTCCAGTTTACTCTTCAATTTTGTTGGCATATATGTGGGGATTTTGCTGTTTAGCAGATTAAGCTATGGGAGTGAGAATGATTTTCTATGCTTGAAGTCCATAAAAGAATCCATCGAAGATCCTAATGGTTATTTGACGACCTGGGATTTCAGCAATCCTACACCAGGTTTTATTTGCGGATTCTACGGGATTGAGTGCTGGAACCCTAGTGAGAGCAGAGTTTTAAGCATTCACCTGTCTGGTATGGGTTTGAAGGGTAGCTTCCCTCTTGGGATAAAAATGTGTTCTAGTTTGCAGCTCTTGGATCTGTCCTCTAATAATCTCAGTGGAGTTATTCCCCATAATATCTCAGCCATAATTCTGTTTGTGACCGCCCTTGATCTCTCCTCAAATAGTTTCTCAGGTGAGATACCAGCCGACCTTGATAACTGCATCTATCTCCATGCCCTTGACCTTGGCTACAACCAATTGTCTGGACAAATTCCCCCAGAGCTTGCCCAACTTTCCAGGCTCGCGAATTTCTCTGTTGCAAACAATCGCTTAGTTGGTTCAATCCCACATTTCAATATCTGGCTTAGCCACCTTTCAATCTTACCACCTGCCACTATTATTGGTGCAGATAGTTTTGCCAACAATCCTGGCCTCTGTGGGGGTCCTTTAAGCCCTTGCCAAGCCTCACCCGGAAAGTCAAAGACTTGGGTTATTACTGCTGCTGCAATTGCTGGAGTTACAGGCAGTGCCATAGCAGTAAGCCTAGGTATGATCTTCGTTGCTCGTAGAGCATCTATAAAAAATAATGAAGAAGATCCTGAAGAAAACAAATGGCTGACAAGCATAAAGGGGACCAAGAGAATCAAGGTAGATTAGTCTTAATTTATGTGTGGAGCTTTGTTTTCGGCATGTCATTTCTTAATGCTATTAGATTTATTACTATCCACCTTCATCCTGCTGACAAAAAACATTATTATGGTGCTTAGGTATCCTTGTTTGAGAATTCCAGATCAAAAATGATATTGAGTGATCTCATGAAGGCCACCGATAATTTCAGCAAACAAAATATTATCAGTCATGGAAGCACGGGAACTTTATATAAGGCAGAACTTGAAGATGGCAGTCAATTCATGGTGAAAAGACTGCAAGACTCTCAACAATCTGAGAAGGAATTTATGTCAGAAATGGCAACTTTTGCCAGTGTTAAACATAATGATCTAGTTGCTCTCCTAGGTTTTTGTGTTGCTGGACAGGAGAGGCTTTTGGTCTACGAGTACATGGCAAATGGTACTCTCCATGACCATTTGCATCAGGTGGAACATGGTTGCAACTCCATGGAATGGCCAACACGGCTCAAAATCGCAATAGTGGCAGCTAGAGGCTTGGCTTGGCTCCATCACAATTGCAGTCCTCGTATCATTCACGGATATATAAGCTCCAAGTGCATCTTGTTGGATGATGCTTTTGAACCCAAAATATCTGATTTTGGCCTTGCCAGGCTTATAAAACTGATGGATATCCATTTGAGCACCTTTGTGAATAGAGAGAGCAGAGATCCAGGTTGTGTAGCACCAGAATACTCACGTACATTGGTTGGGACTCTTAAGGGAGATGTTTACAGATTTGGGACTGTCCTACTTGAATTGGTCACAGGGGAGATGCCGAGCAATGCTGCTAAAGCCCCGGAAAAATTTAAGGGTAACTTAGTGGAATGGGTTTTGGAACTCTCACACAGCTTCAATCTCGAAGATTTCATTGACAAATCCTTGGTTGGGAAGGGTGTTGATCATGAACTGTTCGAGTTTCTCAAAGTTGCGTGTAATTGTGTATCTTCTAATCCGAAGGAAAGGCCTTCAATGTTTGAAGTATACCAACTTCTGAGAGCCATTGGGGAGAGGTATCACTTCTCTGATGGTGGCATTATGCTACCAACAGATACCGGTGATGCTGATAACATGTGGGAGCTTATTGTTGCTGATGAAGAAACATCTGGTCAGTAGAGACTTCATTTACAAGGTATCCTTTGTTCAGTTGTTCTCCTAGCATCTGAAGATTTGTTTGTATGTTTGTCAAAAGATATGCCATAGTTGAACATAATCATACTAGCTTAAGAAAAATAATGTACTGACTTTAATATAGATATAAGCCACATATTTGATGAGGGCATGAGGTTCATATCCAAACTTTTAACTTTCTAGTTTGCTTCTTGTATCACATATTCTGCTGACAATTAGGGCATGATGCCGAAGGACATGTGTATTACTGATTATCTATACCTGGTATCGAGCCAGATCTTGCATTAGGCTGTGTTTGTTTGAAGAACCTGAAATGTGGTCTGTGTCATGTCAAAGTAATAATAAGACTGCTTCTCGACTTCCCTGTCTCTATAAAACTTTTCCTTCCCTGGCATGGATCGCAGTATCAGCAGTTGGCGTTCTGCTCCAACAGGTATGGTAGACTCTAAAGCTAATCAAATTTTCTGCCTACTGGGATTGTTTAGCTGATTCCGAAATTTATATAATATGTAAGTACTTCTGCTAGGAGTTAGGAAAGAAAACTGATTTTTGATCACCAGATTCTGTCTATTTTCTTGCTCAGTTGCTCTAATCATTGGTACCGAGTGCTAATAAAAGCTGCCAGTCTGATAGACAAAGCATTATACATGTCTGTGTGAATATGAGGCAGTCCCTATTTTTCTGTAATTGTGCATTATTTATTAATTCTCAGTTCTCATGTACAAGTATTTCATTAATATTGGTGTTTTTAGTTGTGTTGGTCAGATATGCCTAATAGTATATATAATTAATGTAATTAATTTCCTAAGTGACGCTTTCCTTATTAGTGTAATTAGATTACAGCTGTACGCCTTGTATATGCTATATATATATGAAGTCTCAGATGAGCC